>OY735201.1:24427886-24532886 GCA_963457665.1 Thysanoteuthis rhombus
CTTATCCTTTTTCTTCTTCATTCTTTTAATATCAAGATAAGTATTCTTCATCGTCCTCTCGGTCGTTGTTTTACTCTCCTATTCATCTAGTCTTGATTTTCTTCTTCTCCTCCTCCTCCTCCTCCTCCTCTTTTCCTCTTCCTCTTTCTTTTTCTTTTTCTTTTTCTTTTTCTCTCGCTTCTATGTTACTTTCACTCTTTCTATCTCAGTATAGCTCGCTCTTTCTCTTTCTCTGACCGTCAGATGTAGTAATCGGGCTACACCCACTTGATGTCACGTGGTGCTCAGTCAACCAATCACAGCCACCGAGAGTAGAAGCCTTCATTTGCATACCATCTTGATGTCTCGGCTGGATGACGTCAGACCCCGGCCATAATTGCTTTTGTGCACTGCGCCTGGGTCGGTGCTCGTCAGTCGGATTTCGATGCCGCGGCGAAGGCAGCTGTGTGGCATTTGTTGTTGTTGGTGTGCTGAGGAGAAGGAGTGAAAATACAAACAAGACGACGAAGAAAAAAAAGAAAAAAAAAAACACGAAAGGGAAAAATACCACACAACAAGCAACACCACCATCATCAAATCCCACCAACTTCAAATTACTTCAACCAAGGATATATCTTTAAAAAAATCTCTCTACAATATATGTAATCTTTATCTTATATGAAATCCATACCATCATTCAACAAAAAATAACAAAGAAAAATCACGATATCACTACCAAATTCTTAAGGAAATTCACCAAGACCTGTTACCCGAAAGGAAAATCAACTAAACACGGGAAGTCGACGATAACGGGAACAAAGACGAAATTACTTCAATGTACACGTTTGAAGTTAGCTGAAGGTGTATGTATATATAATATATATATATACCTGTTTAAATATATAAATATACATATTATATATACATTTCTTTATATAAATCTATATTATATCCACTTCTCCCTTATATTTTTGCGGATTGTCATACATAAATATATCTAAATTCCAAAGAAGGGAAAATATATGTATAAAAGGAAAACAAGCGGTCGTTTATAAAGAAAAACCCTAAGCTGATAAAACGCGACCTTTCTCTTCTCACACTTTCAACAAAATTCTCTCTTCATTTATAAACATCGGAGAAGTTTTCCACGTACACACATCTTTGAGAAAAAAAAATAGAATTTTTATAACACAAAACTCCACCACAACAAGCAAGTGTGAGGAGGGAGATTTTGCGTTTTATTTTTTCACAACAAATTAAGTTTTCTACTTGTGTTAATCATCCCCTCCCCTTTTCCCGGCCTACTTGTGCTTGTCTATGTACGGTCACCAGTTGTGTGTGACTCCACAAACCAACAATATCCACACTTTCACAACTACCACCACCAATAATTTAACCCCAGATAGCATCAGTCTTTTCAGCTCTTTTTCTTCTTGCCAAAGCCTGTGTCCCAGGCGACCACCAAATTAAATACCCCCACCTTCTTCGTCGTTCTTTCTCCTGTCCCTGGTCTTGTAATGCCTGCAAGTCTGTACACAGCAGACATGAATGCTAACAGTGGGGGTCTTGAAGACCATCGCGCCATGCAGTTGGCTCTGGAGTTGACGATGCTGGCTGGATTAAATGCTGATGAGGACACCAACACCAACGGACTCTCAACTGCAGCTCAAACTTTTGAGGACTCAGCGCCACGGAAACGCAGCGCCAACATGACGGAATGTGTTCCCGTTCCGAGCTCTGAACATGTGGCCGAAATCGTTGGTAGACAAGGTGAGTTTCTGGCTTGGTTGAACAAGCAAAT
Organism: Thysanoteuthis rhombus; assembly: GCA_963457665.1. NCBI lineage: Eukaryota > Metazoa > Mollusca > Cephalopoda > Oegopsida > Thysanoteuthidae > Thysanoteuthis > Thysanoteuthis major. The sequence goes on from OY735201.1 coordinate 24,429,667, forward strand.
TTCTGCACAAAACAACTAGCACTTCAAAAACACTTTGAGCAACTTGGAAATCCTCAATCCCCTGTCGCTTTCGTTTTCTGAAGTAGTTTAAGAGAATCAGATTATCTGGGCCTTCTTGAACGACTTAATTTTGAGGGTCATGCTGATCCTCCGTTTTCAATTTCTACTCATTTAATAGTGAGGCTACCTTGTACACTCTTTTAATCTGAAAACAAATGCTAGACGTGCTTACACAACTGAATGACTAACTTGTTTTTTTTTTTTTTTTTTTTTTTTGGGTAAGCTGGGTGACGCATCTCTTTGTTCAAGTGGATTCATCCTCTCCTACCTTTTAGATATTTTGCCGAGTTCAAATCCAGTAGTTCTGATTTTCAACTTTTCTCGACAAACTCTGATCTTACCAAATCTGCGACTTGAATGAATAAACTGCGATATACTTGAACTATCTCTCTCCTTTCCAAACGAGTAAGGCTACTCAGACCCTTTGTGTTTTTATAGTAGCACCCCCATTTTTCTTCACGACTTTCAACAATGCTATAGACTACTACGGCACAATACTCATTTCAGCGGCTCTTGACGACATCCTCGAGTAAAAAAAACGACTTAATTTAGTCGACATGACTAAATATACCCGTAAATAGAGAATGTTTAGCTTCGTCTTCGTATCTAACAGGAAATGCGAACACTGCTTCACTCCGTTCTATAACAACGATGGTGGAAGGTGTAGTAGTAGCCATAAACAGATTTGTGTAAGCTTTAGTTACGTTCACGCTGCAGTATCGCGATTCGATGAAAGTATCATTTTACTATAATGAACGAACCAGCCATTGCTGATTTTGATTTTAAATATTAAACAAATCGGTTGAACAGAATTTGAGTCATGTCTTTACTAACGAACAATGACAAAAACGAAAATACAAATGCGAGCAGCAATCCTATTGTATGCTAACGCCTTTCTATTTCACATAGGATTAATTAAGCATGAGCTTTCAACTCTATACAGAGTGAAGCTTGCTCTCGTTATTAATAGAACATTCTGTGGCGTATTAAAACTGTTCATGGCGTTTATGTAGCTGGAAAAATTCGATGTTTAAGCCCTCGAATTTTTATCTAAAACTAGTTTGTGCAGTATACATTAGAGGAATACTTTCCGTAGGCTTTTTTTTTTTTTTAAGCTCTTGGCAGTGAGTTCTTTGTCAGACACAAAACGTTACCCTTTCTTTTTTGCTCCTGGCTTTTCGTCTCGTCTACCAAGCACCAGTGAACTAAGGCAGCTGAACATAACCATTTTGGGACATCTGTCTACTTACAAGCACGCATCACGACTACTAGCTTGGTGTGTCAGTTAGTACTATGTACACGCTACTGTACTTGTAATTCTCACTGCAACAAGAACGCCTAGTTATTAATTCTATACACGTTTCAATCGCTGGGAAATTACAGTCGATCCAAAAATTATGCCTTATGCTGTTTTACTGAATATAAAACCCTTTCGTAATTTTTGTACTCTAAATCTGTTCGAAAAGCCGAGCCCACAGAATTCACTAGTTTTGACAAATATAGTGGTTAATCTCTTCCAGACCCAAATTTTATCATGTTATATAGCACGTTGAATATTTACAACCAATTCAGTTGAGGACATGGTTTATGAAAATATCTTAAATCAAATTTCACGTTGATAGAAGTTTTACTACGCGAACAAAACATAAACATAGGAAATGCTGCTTTCCTCGAATCGGGCAAACCTTCCTCTCCCACCACCACCAGGTTCTTATCAACCAAAGGATATTTCTACTGCATGAACCCTTGTGTAAACAAGTCCTATTTGATTCCATTTATAAAATAACGCATTTCTCATCTTCGTTATTGGTATTCCTACATAACATTACCAATGCTTCAACTACTACTGTCTGTCATGGTTGTTACTCTTGAGACCACCTCGATTAGTGACCCGAATATAGTGTACCACTACCAGTATTTAAAAATAAGTCTAGTAGCAGTCTTATCCCTGAGGCTCGTGTTCTCGTCCCCACTGTAATCGTGGCGACGATTTTCAATTTCTTTGTGTCCTCCTTTTCCGAGAGCGTGTAGTCTCTTTAATAATGAGAGCAAGTATCAAGCAGCACCGCCATCATTCTTCCTATTTGCCTTCTCTTGAGCTGCTCTGCTTTTTCATTCTAAACTCCATGCTGTCCCAGATATGAATATTCCATTTCACTTATCCACGCACCCATTATTGTCAGACGTGTACACTTTTCTATGTAAATTGACTAGTTGTATATGGACGTACGAAGTATTATAGTATTTTGCACACTTCGCTTGTTATTAACCATAGTTATATCGTAATGAATAGACCTACATTTATGTATACGCAATCAATGCTCGTATGTAGATGAAAAAAAAATCAACGCTGACACTCGGGAATCCGTCCAACTTTCTCATTGAGTTCCTTATATTAGCTTTGTCTATAGTTAGTCCAGTGACGCATACTTCAGAATTTTGTCGCGTGTTAGGTGTATATTTTATTTCCTGAAAGAAATGAGATTCTGAATGGTCAGTGCTCATAGCCCACACTTCTAAAATCTCACAATGGCGACTAATACTGTTGCTCAGCACTTTTATTACTGCAATAATCTAATTCTAGAATTTTGCCAATTATCTAAAAGCCCCTTAAGTAGTTTTCATAACTTCAATGGTTTCTGCAGCGTATATAAATTCTCGACCAACGACTATATGCACGGCAGTCCCCATAGTCTCTCAGAAGGCCAGTGTCATTAAATTTCGTTCTTTTTTTATTATTTAAGCTAGGAATTATCGTTGTTCTGACTATACTTGAATATTCGAAATAACTGAAGGCATGTTTGCACGGTGTCTGCATATACGAAAATATCTCTGAGAATGTTACCAGTTGTGAGCTATCTAAGCCAACAACGTAGGCGGGCACTGCTATTCGCCCGTACTCCAATTCCTTTTTACTACCACAACTTTGCGTCTTCATGTTTCTGTCAGAAACACATTAACAATAAAATTTTAATATTTATTGTGGGGGAAATGCAACACTAACTTCACTTGCCATTGGTACTGTTTCATTAACTGTACCGTTAGTTTATCGTTGCTGAACGCCTGTCATAAACTAATGTTCAGAAAATACTTCTCTAGTGCCTAACCTTGGTGCATGGAATGAACTAGATGTATAATGGAATTGCACATTTGCTTATGTGTAATGTTCATCATTCTCTGATGAACGCTCATACATCAAATCATTGCTCTTTCATTAATGAAACCTTTCTGAATATCTATCATCTTGATTACGATTCTGTAATTCTCAGCGAAAACTATAGTGACAACGTGCTTCTAAACGCTAAAAAAATCAGGGCTCTGATTACATAGTGTGAACGAAAAATCGACCCCCCACATACAATTTCACTTGAATTATTGGACAGTTTGTAAAACGCGCTGCAGATTAAAATTCAATTTAGATTTGGAATTAATTTCAAGTTATTAGTTAGTTTCCTCCCCTAATCATTAAGAGACCTTTAATTTTTTTCTGTAAGGCTTTTTATTAATAGACATCTTTGCTACAGGAAAAGATGGCGGCGCCCTATTAAATCCATGTGCTTACTACTCTACTCTGATTACAAAGGACGCGTGATTAGGGTCAAATAAGCTTTCTCCAACTCGATAGTTGAATTTCATCAACTTGGTTGGTTTATTGATGCTTTTCTGGATAATTATCCCGCGAATATGTGGATCCAGGAAATGTTTTCTCGAAACTTTCTTTTGTTAGTCAGCTTGAGGTCAGTAGCCAAACTGTATGACCCCGGGTTACCAACTGCCGCAATCAAGTGTTACGCTTAAATTAGATTTTTTTTCTGTTCGTTGTCAAATCGATAAAAATTGAATTTTTAACCAATTTCTTGCCTTTGAAGATTATAATTTTATTACAATAATTTGAAGTCTACGATGAATTATCCTAGTGTAAATGTTGTATATGAAATGCTATTAAATTCCCGGCAATAATCCATGAAAGCTTCGCCTGTGGAAAAGGAGTGGGGGTGAATCTAAACGATTTCTATGGAAAGTAATATTGTATGTACTTCAATTCCGAAAGTAAAACACTGAAGGTAATTAGGAAAAGATGCTTAGTTTTACATGATAAGCACGCATGCCCAGATGTTGTGCTGCTACTGTCTGACAGCAGCGCATCTGTTCATCTGAGTTTAACCCCAGAATATGCAAGCTTGAAGTAATTAATCTTGTCGCCTTTATTTCTTATCTGAATCTGACCCTTGATCTATTTCGTCGCTTCCTTTGCACTACCTTTAAAATTGAATATTTTAGGTAACAATGAAGTCATGAAGTGACAGCTTTACTTCTAAACCGCAATTATTTAAGTTTATATTTACCTGTATAAAATGGTACATAACCTGGTGATAAAGCAAACTAATACCACTATAATTTCTCGTATACGCCCAACCCTGTGGATGTTCATGTTGAGCGCCTGCATGAACTTGCTCATCCCTAGACTCATTGATAACTATTCAAAAGGCATGAACTTCTATTTTTGGCAGGATGAAGGAAAATGATCTATCACTTCCTGAAGTGTTGCATCATAACATAGCTTAAGCTAGGAAGCTATTGGAAAGAAAAAAAAATAAACATGCCAGTGTTTACATCTCTTGAAAGTTTAAATTTCATTGATTTGAGTCTGGATCACAAAATCAATTTAAGAGCAACTGTAAAAATATCAGGCTTTTGCTTAAGGAAAAAATGTGATCTGTGTCCAGAATAACTCAGTCATTGGTGTTTACAACTACATCATTGTAACTTGGTCTGAAGACATTTTGGACCTGAAAATTAGACTTTTCTGATGAAATATAAACAGCAAGAATTGAGTATATTTAGATGCTTAATTTTCAACTGTTCAAAGTGACTTATAAATTTGCAGTTTAATAGAAAATTGAGTTTTGATGCAACATAGTCTCAAGTACAGATCTTCATCCAATATGAAAATTCTTGATAAATTCTATCTTCAATTAGGTATCTTAAATTACATCGGTAACATTTAAATTACATATGATCATCTGATTTGTTAATCATGATCCATAAACCTTGATGCAGTGCCTACTTCAGTTTTGCCTCTCCTTTGTAAAATGTGTATCTAAAACTAAAATTACTTTGAAAGTTTAAAAATTGGATTGTGAAAATGTATGCCAAGTGAATAGTAGTACTATCTTATTTCTGTTATTGCCTAATATCTCATAAGAGAGAAAAAAAAAATTGAATGATGAAAGTATTAACATTCTCCTCAGCTGGTGCGTCAATCTACTTACCAAGAGGAAGATGAAAATGCAATTAGATCACATGTGGTAGATGGCTGTCTACATCAGTTATTGGTTCAAAGTTAACACATCTAACTAGGATAGTAAATGTTTTTGGGAACTATTTACATCAAGCTTGAATGAACTACATCAGTTTCAAAGTTTCATACCTGGAATAGAGCCAAGGTTAATCTTTTACTGGCATAAGTTTCCTCTAGTGGTTAATCAGCCCATGAAATGTTTAGAGGACTTCTACTTTCACTGTACAAAAATTGTGGGAATGGGGTCAGATATTTATGAATTTCACTCTCTCAATTAGACTTCCCTTGGTACTTGTTTTAGTCCATTGTGAAGACTTTATGCGTTTGTTTGGTTCTCCTCTACATCATGATTGCAGTTTTATGCTTAGGACAATTCAACAAATTCATTGCCTCTTCCATTTTGTTCTTGATAACATTTGTACCCAGTCTTGCAAAATAAGATGTACATATTTGCTAAGCATTGTATGGAACAAGGCCAGATAAAAAAAACTGTTTTACCAGTGGGGGAATGCCTGGACATGTTGACCCCCCCCCCCCCAATCTAGAATGACTTAATTATCCTCCCCCCCCCATGCCCCCAACAGTCTGCAAGGTGCACCTGCACCTAAACCTTTTACCTTGCTCTTTTATACTTGATCCTCCCATCTAATCTTATTAACCTCTAGTTTGTCACATCTCTATTGTCTGACTTGGTTTATTTTCATCATCCATTTGTAATATCACTGCTACTTGCTGTAATCCATACAAAAGCTAGATTTTAATTTAAAAAATTCTTAGTCACTCGCAGTCACTTGTCCTCAAACATAGAATTATAGTTGCAGTGAAACTTTCACGAAGATTCATTTGCTTGTGATTCAAATTTCATTACCAAAATCAATCTAGAATATTTCATAAAGACAACTTCCAGGAACATACCATTCTATAACATTGAAATTGTACTATCTCAAGTTGAGTATTTGTAAAATATGAAAATTCACCCCCATAGAAGCCCATACAGTTTACTGAAGATATTTTCTAAAGTCGATGGCTACTTTAAAAGTGCACAAAACTTGAATTGTAACTATTGTGGACTTTACAAATACTAGTTCTACTGGTAACTCTAGTCAAGTGACTATAATTTCTCGTGAAATCAATTTAGATTTAATGTGGTTATATTGACACTTAGCAGATCTTACAAGCACCAGACTTCTAATATTTGGATATGTTGTGATGTTGAAATGATTACCTGTTAGTAAAATACCAATATCATCCTATTGCATAGTGCTACCTTTAACAAACCTTAGCAACTCACCAGGTGGGCTGAATTGCTGTAAGGATGAAACTTCATGGGCCCCATTGCTTCATCCATTTATGATTCTAAAAAGTTCAGAATGGAAGATTTGCTTTTTCTCTACAGAGCTAATTCTATCTAGACAACCTGCAGAATCTCCTACCATCACACTTCTAATGCTATATTGGCAAGCCTAAACCTTATACAGATAATTAATACTGATGGTCTGAAGTACATAAAATCCTTTATAAGTGTAGAATTCTAATTTACCCCCTAAGTGAATTTTCTCAGCCATTTTTAGATAGGGCTGCACATTGAGAAGTCTTGTATATGGAGTTTCTCTGGAGTTAAATCATCTAGACAAGATTACTTCATGCAATGTCACTGCTTATTGGTTTGAATTTTCTAAAAGGTGCTTCTTCAAACTGTAGTTAATCTTTCCTAGCTTTCAAATTGTTTTGAGGTATATTTTCATGCTTAATTGCACTAGTAATATTTTTAGACTGTGTGCTGTTGCATTGTATTCCGGATAATATCTGACAATTTCAGGACTGATTTTAGCGGGGCATTGAAAACTGAGTTCTATTATTTCTAACAAATTTTTGTACCTCAATAATTTATAACAAGCTATTCATTTGCTGAGGAAATGATTAAGATTTAGTCCAAATCATTTTGGCAGTAATTGGGCAGGTTGTCTTCAAGTATAGTTTGATTTAAATTCAGAACGGGGAAACTGTAGTTGTGATTTTAGTATCTAGTTCAACATGTAAAACTACTTGCTTTATAAACTTTTTGTTGTTAGACTGCATAAATTGAGATTTTTATGGTTCAAGTATCCTGAAGAACATTACTAAATTTCATTTTGGAGATTGGTGAAAGAATCCACTCTGATGCTTGATTCAATATATCCAGTTAAACTTACTGCAAAAGCTGAAGAAGAAACTAATTCTGGCAGTGACTTTTATCTCTTACAATTTTTATATACTAATTAGAGCTTGTGACAAGTTAAACTCCAGTAGATTTGAAGTTCGTTACTATATTGGCTTTTTCTGTTAGAATTCCTAATGTACTAGGACTAATAGAAACTTTTAAACTCCTTTAAACTTAACTTTTACAGATTTGAAACGAATTTCCAAGTCTGCATGTAAACATGATCATTTTGAACTTCGTGAGTCTTAACTTTTAAGATGACTGAATTGTCTTATCATTTGATCCAGTTTTCAATTGTTCTAATTGTCACTTAAGGGTAAGTTTATACTGATTCCAGGTATTTGGAGTAATCAATATTTAGGATCTAATTGCAGATAACTGTTATCTGCTATTTGGTAGTTGAAAAAGGGAATTGGTGAGGGGGTAAATATTGGACTTGAGAATTTCCCTTCCAACACTGCTCTGTACATGCATCCACTGTTAGACTTACTGTCTGATTTCTGACCCAGTTTTATAGACTTTTTCTCAATGTCAGAAGCAGTTAGATTGCTCAGCTTAGTTACAAAAATGTCTGTACAGCCTAAGTGTTATCCTCTTCTCTTTGTTAGTAAAAGATACACCTATGGTGTATACTCATAGGTATATCATCTGTAATCTCTTCAATTTCAACTTTTAAACATTTCAATCTTGAGTAATGGACAACTTCTCATGCCTTTATCTAATCTTCTGATTTTCAGACTTTAAAATCACTGCAACTTAAATCGACTGCAGAATCTTGAATGCAATTGATTTTTGAAGACTTCATCAACCAGGATCGGAGAAATGTGTGCAACTTGGGCACTTGCTCTTCAGTGCACTCAAGTTTCATTCATAGCATTTCCAACAGATGCTATTTAGCTCTTAGAAGCCCCCTCCCAGATTAAGTTCAAATTGAAGTCAACAGGGCTACCACTACTAGCAAATGTAATCTTGAAAGATGCACTAACAAGACTACCAAAATCTTGGAGATTTGTTCCTTGGCAATCTCTAGAGGTAGGAATAGAAATAAAATTCAGCCCTTTTAAATGGGGAAATAAAATTTCCCAATTTACTGAATCACTGACACATTTTTTAGCCAGTGACTGACTCAATTTAGAATCTGTTGGAGCTTCTGTTATGTAGTTTAAGTTCAACTAGATGAAATTATCTAGTCCTTAGATCTCGTAAGGTAGATCTGAATCATGTCAAAAAGTACCTATTGGCTAACTAAACTTCACAAATTGAATAAATAATTATGCTTGAATAATTAACCATAATACTCTTTGCTGATAGTTGCAAGTTTGAATTCAAATGAATAGTGTCTTATCCTTGATTCATAAGGGCCTTGCATGAGTTTTCTTTCCAGACTTCAGTGATTCAAAATCATGTGGAGGCAAATGAGTGGTACTATATTTTCTGACTTCATTTTATATTTCGTTAAGGCTTCTATAGCTTTTTATGCATAGTGATACTATTTGGATTAGGTTTTGATTGCCATTAATATCAGTTTTTCCCGTGCTAAGAGGTAAATGAATGGTTTTATTATAACTGGTCACTAGCGCATAACTTGATTTAAGGTTTACGTGGAAGTTTTCATTTGTCTGATCCTTGTTAAATAGCTGAATATCTGCTTAATGGATTGCTTTATACTTGAAGCCTTTTTGAAATTTTAAATCTTGAGTAATTGTTTGACAGCTCATCACTCTCTTGCAGTTTATAGTATCACTTGATTAAAATTGTGGATTAACTGAATTTGTTGCCAGGGATCAATAGGTGTGCACCTGGATAAACATTCTGCTAATCTGATTACATGTAACTACATGGAAATCTGTTAACCTGGCCTTCAATTTATAACCTGCAAACTCATTTTACCCCTTCCAGGTTCCTTATTTTGGCTCAACTTCAGGATGAGAGAAATTTAGGCTTAGATCTTGAAGGATATAAGCCTGAATTACTTGTTCCTGAATTTCATTAGTTTGATAATTGAAGATTTGCTTATGAACTATGAAAATGTAATGTAATTGGCCTTAGGATGAGATTTGGACAAGATTTACTCTGAACTTTTGTTCGGACATGCGAATTTCTTATCGTTGACTTTGTCAACACAAGATCAAAGGTTTGCCTTTTTTTTCTTGAATTATCCACCTGACAAAGGCTAAGAATTACATTAGTTGGTATCTTGAGTTGATACAAGGTTGAGATAAGATCAAATTATTCAAACAAATCAGAATTGTAATGACCCTTTTCAACCTTATTGAGTTTAATTCCAATGAATGAATTCAAATACTTTAAATCATTTGTATAAAAAATTTGAAATTATTTCAAAGAACTGCAATCTTTATTAGCAAACTACCTTTCACTTAAGTTTTACAATACTAACATTAGGTTTGAATTTTGTGAGCTATATATTGTCAAAGAATGGTGTCTGAACATTAGAATTACTATGTCAATACTAAGTTTCCTTGACCTCATGCTATGTAAGGTACTTATGACTAGTGGAACTGTTATAGTCAGCTTGAATTTTACTCTTGAAAGTGATTTTAACCTTTCAAATATTATCTATGCTAATTTTTACTTGGACTTCATTTTTTTTTTCTTGTCAGAATGCTACAATTTCAATCTTTTAGTATTGGGCATGTTTCTTAATATATAATTTGCATAAATACAATTGTGGTTTTGGTTGAAGATACTGAATCTTTACCATTCTTTTGCTTAACTGTATCGAGGTTAATGTAAGAATTATTGGCTTATAACTGTCAGCAACTGTTCTCACCTGAGATTAAATTAGGGTATTCTGACACTTCGGTCTTTAGATTAAGAAATTTAGAAATCTATCCTATGAAAATTTACATAACTTATAGAAATGAAGCCTACTAAAACTTTATGCCTGGTAGGCTTGATGTTTCTTCTCTGGTGTTCAACACATTTAAGCCATCCAAATATGGCTGCTTAAATTTGTAAGACATTACAGGCTTTTAGTACAGTAGTCCCTAGTCTTAGCTGCAATTAAAATGAAGAATAAGTTAATCATCTGCAGTAAGCCTATAGAAAAGCAGGCTCCCTTTTGTTTACTAATTATTTGTTATTACCTGGTATCATGGCTCTATCCCTAATGTGGATTAACTAGAAGTAATCTCTAATTACATAATTGATTGGGCTTTAATCTAGTATATTAGGAAGGTTGACAATTAATGAAAAACAGGTAAATGTCAGTGAGGTGTATTAAAGAATTCCGAATATCACCTCCCAGTTGTAATGTTGACAAATGGCTTGATTAGAAATATATAGTTGTGGTTTAATCACTAGATTGAAGTGAAAATGAGTCTTTTCAAATGATAATCATACAACTTTCAATACTTTGTGTTCAGTTATAATGTATGAGTACCTACTCGGGTATTCTGTACAAGTTTTCAATAAATGCTAACTTGAAAATAGATTATCATTTAAGAGTCCAGTCGAGATAACCTTCATTTTTTTTTTTTTTTTTTTTTTTTTGGTTTATATGTGCACCATTTCCCACCTGTTAGACGGTATACATTATTTTTGAGCCACTAATTCTCTTTTCCTACTGTTGACAGTTCTCTGCTTGCAGCTGATTTGACTGACTTGACTTCTTCAGATGTCTTCTGATTTGATACTCAATCTGGCTTACTCTTACCAATCAGTCATGCAAATTGCTGTCCTCAGGCTTTGAAATTATGGCTCTTGTACTGTCATTAAGTAGGACAGTTACCACCCAGTAGATAGCTAACCTAGTTGTGCTGTGAGTACTGATGAAGCTGAAAATTTCTCTCCTGGAATTTTTCATTTTTTTTTTGGCTACTTCATCTATTGGGTCAGTTCTTATACTCTCTGGCACAAAATTGCTTTTACTTTAAAGGTCCTAAACAATCTATCTGAAGAGTATAATTAGTACCCTTGCATCAGGATTTTCTAAACATTCATTGAACATTCTTTGTAGGTTAAGTGGAAAACATTGTGGCAAATAAGTTTAAGGCTTAATCTATAAATCATACCTTGAGCCAGTCAGAAAACTATTTAACAACTTCAATTTGGTAACTTTGTTGCAAGCTATTGAGAATGTAATCTTTTGCTTGCATCTTATGAATTTTAAAATCAGTAGACATGTAAAAACCTAAAACTATAAATGCAATCACTATTCATTGCTATTATGTCCAGTTCTGTTCTTTGAACATTCAAACTTGTTTGAACGGGGGTTTGGCTGAAACTTTCATCCATCAATATACATACATTATAGGAAGTCAGCTGATCAGTCGTCTAGTCATGAAAGGAGTACTTATTACAATGATGTCATAGGTGGCCCAATAAGCTTTGTATTTTGTAGATTGAGTTTTTGACGAGTTTTTATTTTAGGTTTAGACTTAGATGTCTTGTAAATTCTGATCTGGAAGTGAATCCCTTAGGTTACATCAGTTGAAAATGCCTAAGGATCTTGGGCTTTGAGAATTAGTCGTTGATCTTTGACATTAATTCCATGGAATGTATTTGAAATGGATAGGATGAAGTATTTCATAATATAATACTTGCTGTTAATGAAGTCTGAAAGAGCATCAACATGGATAATTTGAGATATTTAAAATAGTATTAAAATGTAAGTGGGGACAGTAACGCTTGGATTATTGTAAATGAGATATTCCAGAAAGTAAAATGCTCTGAAAGAACTCTGCAAGTCTTAGGACATAGATATTGCAATTTAGATAATTCAAGTTTTTTAATTCTGATAATTTAAATAATTCTTGTAACTGATCCAGTTTGTATTACTTCTAGCTGTGAGATTATGGATGTCTAGTGCCTTGTTGGATATGATTGATCACTAGAGGTTTTGATTATATCTGTGTGATACTTTATAATTTTTTTTCCACTAGTACTCAGAAAAAACATCACTTGAATAAATGGCCGTGTATCTATGAATCTTATCTCTTTAGAGAGGGTCTTAGAAGCCTGTTAACTATTTAATCTGAAAAGAAAGTGGAAACCATTCAGTGTCTAAAGTTCATTAATTTGAAATCTCACGTAAGGTATGGGATTCTTGAAGTAACCGGAGCTGTAAATTTTCTCAGTAAATCATTTACTGCTTTAAAATTTAGATGAGTCTTTCTCTTAATGGGGTCAGTTATAGAAATTTTGTCAAGAATGCTATATGCCAACTGAGTCTTTTTATGGGTGTGTTTTCATATTACTTGAGGTATCACTAAATTGAATTAATTGATACTTGATCTAAAAATCATATTTAGTAATCTTAGCAATTTCAAAAACTGCAAGAAAAGCCTTCATTATCTACCTTTTTATATTAGAAATATATAAATCTACTTCCTTTCCAAGAACTCTTTACTCTAAAAGTAAAATCCATATGGCCAGAAAGCTTTTACTTGCTTAAAATGAGTTTCAATGGTTTTTACTTGTAGTCTAGGAGGTCTTATATCTGAAATCTATCTTGACGCATTGTATTGAGGATTTGGGCAATGAAACCATGGTACTTGCTCTGATAATCAGCTGAATTGTCAGTGTTCTTTAAAAATGTATGCAATGATAAATATTCAATATTTTTCTGATTCAGAGTATTATAGTTGGAGTAATGTTAATTTAATCTTCAGCTTGGAATTTTTCACTTGTCCAGTTGGAACTCCAATTTGGCCAAATACTGGCAGTTTTATTTTTATTCAGATAGATGGGAACAGGAACAAATTTATGAACTTTCACTCACTGGTTTTTCAGATCTAATCAATTTGATTTACCTCAATTTGCATATTTGAATGCTTATCAAAAATATTAACCTGATTTGGACAATACTATTAAGATTTGACTAATTAAAAGCAGTTTGAATCTTGGCCAATGAACTTGGATGAAGAGCTGTGCATTCAGTCTAATAAGAATCTTTCATACTTGTGTATAGACTTTTCTTTTTCTCACCCTTACTGGTGATATCTAAGTTGTGGTTCTCATGTGCTTTAAACTTACAAGTAAATGTGGCTCTTAACTAATTTTACCTCCTTAATGATCATTGAAACCATTTGATATAGTTGATATGTGCTTGTATGTCGAAATTTTAGTGACAACTTGTCTCTCGGACTTCAGTATGATTTGTAGGATTCCCAAAACGACAAGTTGAATTGTAATAAATGCTTTTATATCAAGCTGAAGATGTCTCCATAGCAAGTTCAGCAAATCTAATCAATATGGATCAAATTCATATCTCCTATTTAGCATTTTTTTTTGTAAACTTTCTAGCGCAATTTTTTTCTACATGTAGCTCAATACTTACAATTCTACTTCCAATACATTGTGACTTGCTAGGAATCCGCTTTTGCAGTCAACAGTGCTTTAAAGTAAACAAAATAAAGGAGTTTTTCCCTCATCTCCTATACTAACCTGACTGAACTTGTAGCTAAGGCCTTGACATATATATCTTAATATCAGTCCTGATCAGTTAAGGACTAGGGCTTGATCAAGTGAATGAATCTTAGAGATGATAGTCTTGATAATGGATTAAATACTGCTTTCATCTTTTCATTTTTATTTGCTTTTAATATGGTCTTTCATAGTTTTGTGCATTTACAGCTTCAAATTTGACAGCCTTTTGCATAGTTAATTGCAACTGAGCAACCTTTATCCCTTAAGTTTGAAGATAAAATTGCTAATTTTGGTACATATGGAAAAAAAATAAGTGATTTTGGTTTATCCCCTTTTAAATCCTTATAAGTCTCCAAACCATTAGTAAATACTGAACAAAAAAATCCTTTGGTTGTGTTCATGCTATTCAGTTGGCAAATGTTTTGAGTGTGGGGTTATTTTGCATTGTATTCTTGGGTTTTCTGTTTGGTTTGTAGGTTTATAGTATAAAACTACAAAATTGGTTTCAAACATTTTTAGACTTGTGTAAGACTAGTGCAAAATTTGGTTAACAAAGAATGAATCTTAGTATATCAATTGTCTTTGAAGTTTGACAGTTACAAAATCATACTTAATGGTCCTTGAGGTAAATCAAAAGGATTAAAAATAGCTCCTAATTGAGTCACCTTTTGATAGTGTTTGAAACACTTAGCTCCTAAATTTCTCTTCAGCAAATACTTGTGATTAATCTAAGGTAGCCTCCACTTGTTATCACCTGGTTATGTACAGCTTATCTATATCTTGTGGCCTTGTCTACTGCAGCAATTGCTTAGTTCAGTATATGGCAATATCGTCAGTTTCTCAGATTTTACTTCATTCTTAATGAGCTGTCTTTACTGACCTATATACTGATACCATAACTCTTCATCTAAATGTATTTAACATTTTGACTTGATAATTACTAAATTTGAAAAACTTTTAATGGACCATTTTAAGCATTTTACTAACAGTAGTTTGAGGTTTTGTGCCACTAGTAGCTTATGGCAAATTGAAACATTATCTTAAGTCATAATTGCCTCTGAAAATAAATGAATGTTAATTTTAAATGTCTAGCATCTGATACATTAAAGCTACACATTTCCAGTGTGAAAAAAAAACTTACGTTAAGGCTATTAAAAACACAGAACTTCAATCTTAACTCTGCAGATTAATCTTATTTTCAGACACTGTAGAATTTTATTTGTAAGATTGATTATTATACAGCTTTTGTATAGTTAAAAACTAACATTGAAACTGTCTTGCAAATCACTTCACACTTTTCTATGGCAGTTCTCTTACCTTGGGTTTTCTTCTGTAAATGTAGAGCATATGCTCTTGATTTAAAATTTTCAAATCCACTTTTGAGAGCTTAGCTTTCCCAGATAATCCCAAGATTCAGTACAAAAGATAGGCTTGATATTCTATAACTGGCAGCCCCCACCCTCCTGCTAAACATTAATGGTAGCACTGCAGTGGGTTGAAAGCAGTTATGGTTCTTGAATCGTAATACTTGTTTCTACACTGCCTACTGCAAAGCTATGTTGAACTTGTTTACATGACACTAGCTGAAGTAGAAGTGAAGTTATAAAATAACTTTATCTTAATTATGCATACAGCCATTTTTTCCCCCCCATTATGGCTCAATCTTTCAGTATTTTTTCACTTTAGATCTAATGAACATTTCAATCTTAAGATTGAAATAATTTGAAAATTGGTTGTCTATATTTTCATGTTGGATATGCATTGGGTCTCCATGTAGCAAATGTAAATATAATTTTTTTTTTTTAGAATGGATAATTGAATGAGATTACTCAAATTTTACTGATTTCAAGTTATTTTGGAGAAACCATCCTCAAATACTAAATAGAAATTTTTAGATTTTTATACAATGACTATTAGAATATAAAAACATGGTTATAATATTTGATCTTGTAATTTGGTTGTAGAGATGTGCCATAAACTTGATTTTGTATTGCATTAGCATCAAACTGTTATCCTTTACACTAAGGCATTTATCCTAGCTAGTTCAAAATTTACACTTTTAAAAAAAAGTTTGTATCTAAATACTGACTGGACTGAGCTACCCTTTTGATCAGTTGAATTCTTTGTTGCAAAATAACTCGTGCAAATGAGGGAACTAAAATAACCTTAATGAATTTACAATATTTTGCATTTTGATAAAATGGTTGTTGCTTCTGAGATTTGCAGTTATAATGCTAAAACTATACTTGCATTGCCTTATGTATCTTGAAGTTAGTCATATTGATGGTTCAAATTGATATAGATGAGGATGTGTAGTTATATTTGATTTGGGTTCCAATATTTTGTACTTGATTGACCTCATTTTCTGAAGAATTGAATACTGGCATTTAAACGCTAGAAATTTTTGAACATTCATTTTGATTCTTTTTTTTTTTTTTTTTTTTTTTTTAACTGGCAGACATTCTGATGAATATCCCTTCCCTTTTAATTAACTATTACTTCTCATTGCACTAAATATCTTAATGCAAGTTATTTGGGGTAACTTCTGAAGCTTATATTAACTTTAGCATAAAGTGCTAACTTTTCTGATATTAATGACTGCCTATATAGCAATGTCAGTATTGCTACTAACTTCATATTCAACTTGCACTTGGATCTTCTATGCTGCACAGAATGTCTTCGCTTGTCTAATTGAGATAAAGGTATAGGACTCTGAGGCTTCAGAAAAGTAAAGGATCCCTGAATAACTTGCTGCCCCCAAGACCATTTATTGGGCATTTGTTGTATATAGATGGTATGGTCTACTGCTATTACTTGTTCCTAGAATATGCCTGTGACTCTGCTAGTGTAAACATTCTTTTCTTCCCGCTGACTCCACCCAACTAAACTTTTTTAGTAGCATCACTCAAACTTGATAATATCAGGAATTAGTTTTCACTTTATGTTCCTGGGCCAACTGTTCAATACAAGCAGCTGTCTATATTAGCCAGCTTAGCATTTTTATTTTAGTATCAGCTATTTCCCAATGAAATAGATGTATAACATTGCTGTTTTAAGATTAGCTATAAAAAAAACAAACTTGTGAATGCAAGTCAATTTCACACTGCAACTAAGGATTGTTTGGAACCAAATGTTTTCTCTACAAATTGGATCTATAAAGAGGAAAATTTTTTTAGTTTTCTAACTAGTTACCTGTGAAGTGTGTATAAAAAAAATCACACAATCACTAAGGAAAGCTCCCCCCCCCCCATATAAACATTGTGATTTAGGCAGGAATTGTTTTTAATGAAATAACTTTTGTTTAATTCTTTTTTTCAGGCTGCAAGATCAAAGCCCTACGAGCAAAAACAAATACATATATTAAAACCCCTGTCAGGGGAGAGGAGCCAGTGTTTGTGGTGACGGGTCGCAAAGAAGATGTTGCAGCTGCAAAGAGAGAAATTTTGTCAGCAGCAGATCACTTCAGTCAAATCCGGGCCTCCAGAAGGAACAACAGTGCTTCTGGTGTGTCTGGAACAAGTTCCAACTTAACTCCTGGTCCCCCCAGCCCTAATACTCCTGGTCAGGTGACTATTCAAGTACGGGTTCCTTACAGAGTTGTAGGCCTTGTTGTCGGCCCCAAAGGTGCGACCATTAAAAGAATTCAGCAACAAACACACACTTACATTGTAACTCCCAGTCGGGATAAAGAACCCGTATTTGAGGTCACTGGACTACCAGAAAATGTTGAGAAGGCACGTCAAGAGATTGAAAGTCACATTGCAATGCGCACAGGTGGTATAATAGAATCCCATCATGCACAGGATGAAAATGATTTTCATACCAATGGTGTGGATTCAGGGTTTCATGAGTTGGGCACAGATATTGGATCTGTCTATTCTAAAACAGCTAGTTCAACATCTGCATTTTCTACCTACACAAGCTCAGGATTGAATGGGAGCCTGCTCTCACGACGTAGTCAGGAACCCACAATCTTTAACTTTCCACCTGTTACTTCCACTACTTCCAAACTGACCGATACATATAACCCACTGACAAATGGATTTAACGCCTTTAACAGTTTTAATATTTATGACAACGATGAAGGAATTAGCTCTCCGTCTTTCGACCCTGTCCCGTCCCCAGCGGGGCTCTGGCCAGAGTTGAATGACACCACAGCTCCAGGCCGAGGGACATCACTTGTCTCAGTGTTCACTTCAACCGGTAACAATCCTACAAGTACAAATACCACCTCCTGTTCGTCTGTCACGAACGTGCCACCACTACGAAGGAGCAGTCTTGGTGGAAGCAACACCACTCCGCGTCTTTCGCCCACCCTAGAGTCTGCTTCTGCCATGGCAAATGGTTCAGGTACTGGGAGTTTGACAGCTACCACCTTGGGTGGTAGTAGCAACAGCTTGGACCACCACCCTATGCTTAGACGCATACGGAGTGACCCTCTGACCGGTAGCCTTGCTGGCGTGTCAACATCTTTCGGACCTCTACCGACTTGTACCAACAATTATGCTACTACCTCTACAACTGTCACCACCATCACCAGCTCCTGCCCGGATTCTCCTCCGGGTGGTGGCAGTGTTGGTAGCCGTCCCAGGCGTAACTGCCTAGTGTGCTCAGAGAGTGAGGTAGTCGCAGCCCTTGTACCATGTGGTCACAATCTATTCTGTATGGAGTGTGCCAATCTTATAGTTGAGAAGCCAGCTGTGGAACGACTCTGTCCGGTCTGTCAACAAATCCCAACTCAGGCAATCCGCATATTTTCTTAACATATTATTATATATAAAAATATATATATATTAAAATAAATTCCAAAAATATATATAGAAATATCTGAAAGATACTCATTCTTCCCGTTATTCATGAGATTATAGACATCCATGCATATATTAAATATTAAGTGTAAAAAAAAAAAAAACAAAAAAAAAACTTAAATACATATAGTGGAAGGAAAGAGAATATACTTAAATGTAAAGTATTACTAACTCAAAATGAGTATTATCCTCCCATTTAAGTGTAATCTCCTATGGATGTGAAAATAGTTTGTAATTTAAAATGTCAGACGACAGGGCTGGGTTTATATCTTGAGTAAAAAGAAAACCTTAACTTAATTTGCTGCGAGAGTATGATAGATTCATTTTCTTAAAAAAAAGAAAAATATGAATCTAACTTCAGTTTTAAATTTTTTTAATTTTCATTTTTTTTTTTTTTTTTTTTTTTTCCTTGAATGAGATGTGCGGATGAGATTTTGTTTTTAAATTCTATTTTAACCCAGCTAAATGCATATTTTATAGTCCACATAAAAAATAGCCTTTATTTTATTCTATTGAGAGCCAAGAAGAGGCAGATGATTGTGATGATAAGAAAAAACTTAAAAAAATTTAAAAATCCACAAAACTATAACAAAAACAAAAATAAACAAAGCAAGTTTATGCTTTCTAACATATATTTGTATAAATAGTACCTGACGAATTTGTTGCACAACTAGAGAGTAGCATTTTCTATTTTAATAATATTTACGAGCTGTCTGTGTATATGTAGAATAAGTAAAAAAGAAAAAAAAAAGAAAAAAAACAAAAAAACAAACGTAAACATTGTCAAAAAAAAAAAAAATAATTAAAAAATCTACCAAAATTGAAGAAAAAGCTGCAAAAAGAAAATAAATACAAATACTAAGATATTTTTATTTTGAAGGCCATTCAAAGTATCGGGGCAAGATACTAAAATATATTTCCGGAGTCAGAAATTGTAAAAGGGTTTTATTTTTCTGTCTTTAAATAAAAATGTTCTAAGTTTAACACTGGCTGTTCTTATGCAATAATTTTTGATCTTCGGCACGATATCCAAAGGTCGTCTTTTATGAAAGGATCCCGTGTGCATGGTGTATAATTTCCTATTTTTATTTCATTTTTTTTCTTCCTTTCATCTTGCGAAAGAAACTTCCCTATACCCACTCACTTCTTCCCCACCATTTGTCCCTTCCTCTCCCATTCTTCAAGGCAATTGCAGCAACAAATCTCTCGTCCATGCCTTGTCACTGTCTGACATGCATCTTTCCTATTTTCCTCCCATCTCAAGATCTTTTTAACCCACTTCACATCTACGCCCAGCCTGCACTTTGGCTTTCCAATGCCTCACTTCTCTAATTTCAATTTTTAATTTAATCCCTAGAATTTTCTACAAATTTCTCATGTTACTCCTTGTCTTGATGTTACTTTTTCGTTTTTGTATCGCGTTGCCTTGCTTCACCTGCTCTTGTATTTTGTCTAAATTAAAATTCAAACTTAGGCAATTAGCTAAAGCCTGGCTTAGGAAAAAAAAAACCCTGAATGAAGTGCAAACATCTCATTAAATTTTATTTTTTAATTTAAAGATTTAAATAAAATAACTAAAGTTACATTGTGCATATTGTTGGTTTTTACATAATAAAAATATATATTGGCTCTTGCCAATGAGTGGGTTTCCCCTCTCCCCTTAACGTTCATTCCAAAGTGTGATCTTGATTTGGCTACTTTTTCGTAGCAAGTTGCTTGCCTCATGAGGTTGACAAGCCATGTGAGTACGTAACTACACTGCTGTGTGAATTATCAGTAAATACTGAAATTTATATAGAAAAGCAGCGTCTTTGATAGGTGTCTAGTGCTCCCTTGAATCTCCTCCACCTGGATCAAATCTCCACATTCCACAAAGTCAGACACTTATTCCCAGTCTAGTTTGTAATGCTATGACTTTCTACCTTCTCCACCCATAAAAACTGGAAATGAACAAAGCTCTCTGTGGCAGGTCTCTTGTTACTGTTTAATGCAGAACATAGCATAGACCCAACTTAAAATTGAAGCTAAAAGATCAAAACTTGAAGTATCCTCCTTTGCTATATACATTGGCTTTCTAACCTAATTTAAACCTTATAGCACACTCAATTCCTTGTTCACTGATGCATCTTTTATGATGCTAATACACCACCTTCCTCCTGGCTCCATCTACGAAAATCATAATACAATGCAATGGTCAGTTTGATCACTAACTTGCCTTTTTTCATTCTTACTTCCAGCTGCACTGGACAAGTTAATACTACCACCTTATGACTTTTTTTCTTTTAAATTAGCCTTAATGTATTAATTCTGTCCCTATTTTAATGCCTGAAGCTTAAATTAGAATGTATATCTTGAATCCTTGGATAGATATAAGGAATTTTGTCAAATGAACACTCAGAAGGCTGAATATTTTCTGAATTTTCAAATTTTTTTAACATAAGTATGCAAGTTGTATATTTTAACTGTGTGCTTAGATGTTCAAGTCAGTAAAGTATGTGAATCATTTCCATTAAAAATTTTTTTTTTTACATATGCTCAAATTCTTTATTCAGTCTCTTTGAGTTTCACTCTCTCATTAGTTTTAGTATAAAATTGGCAGTTGTTACTGACAATCCTTCATTACTATGGGATTTCTGCACCACTTTGCAAATCTATTCAAATTTGCTCAATTTTATTAATTTTAGACAGTACATTAACAATGAATATTTTCATTAATGATGTCAATCAAAACTAAAGTACTTAGATTAGCGCTTTGTTAAAGCCAGTTACTGGAATAACCTTGTTGAATGTAATCAATATTATGGCCATTGCTAGTGATGCCTTCGTAATACTGCTTATCTTTTAGCTCATTTATATGAAATCGTTTATGCAAGTTTTAGTTCAAAGAATTTCAATAGGCTGCCATTGATACAAATGAAACATTGTGGATTCACTGTTCTGTAATCTAAAGTCATCTGATTTGGTCAAGGTGCTACTTTGACCTATGTAAATATTTCAAAATTACTTGGAAAAATGTTAGTAATGTCTCCTAAAATAACATTGGCAGCTGAAAATCTGTTGATCAGATATATTCAAAGCTGATAAAATATTAGTTTAAAGAAAGCCTAGAAGCTGCTAAAGCTAATATCAGGGAAATATTCATGAGCACTATATTTTGAGTTTCATTTATTTTTTCCTTTCCAAACTCAAAATGTAATCTAAGATTAAAATGTGGAAATTATTACTCCCTCTCAAATTTATAGAGAAAGTATTTCTCAAAATTGATCCCTATTTAAAATAAAACTATTTTTATACTTTGGTTGTCTATGCTGCTGGTCACTTGTGTGATAATCCTGCATATTTCTGTAGTGCAACTTCATCTGATATCCCTGTTCTAATTCCATATTTTATATTGCCCTCTAAACTAAATGTTAACACTTGTGTGATCGAATGTAATATACTTGTAGGCATCTGTGTATACATGCTCATGTGGTCTTGCAGATTTAAATGCAGCTGCACACATTTGAAATTGATACAGCTTATCTTTAATTTTTTAGTGGCTATTTAAGCCATCAGGAAGTCTTTCATACTTCAGTGATTTTTTTTTTTTCTCCTTCTAGATATAAAAGCTCTTAAACCCATATATTAAGTTAACTTGAACATATTTGACTACCTACACATAGATAATTGCTTTTGTATACATCTCATAAATAGGTTCCAAATAATCCTATACATAGGTATGTAAAGAATTCATGAAGTAGTAAGAACTCTCTAAATCATGTTATGCTTTAACTTCATAGCATTGTGTGTGTTGTCTGTAGAAATTTTTGTTTCCTAGTGTTTTGATGATCTCTACCCTACTCTGCCTTGCTTTGACAAATTATCTCAGCATTGGGAATGCTTTTTCACTTGGACTTTCTATTTTGCCTTTTCATCTTCACAAAAATTGAGTCTCCCATTACTCACAGGTCTTCAGTGTGCTCTTGCTCTATATCCTACCTTCACACATCCCACTCCACACACCTGATCACTGCCCACCTCACCATTCACTCTTCTCCTCCCTATCCTTGCATACCAGCTTCCCAGAAATTTAAGTCTGTTGCTGCATTTACCTCATCTGTTTTGGATGTTTTCTTTTCCCCTCCCTTATTGACTAAGGTCAGCTATCAAACCCATGAAGGCAGGAACACTAGTCTGACAAGTGATCAGACACCATACTTTCCTTTTCAACTTTTCTTTTCTATCCCTTTAATTTCATTCACAGAGTGTATGTGAGCATGTATGTGTGCTAGAAAATTTGGGCACTTGATTTTTTTTTTTTTCTTCTTTGGAGAAGAGTAGACAAAATTAAGTTTTATGAAAGACTTAAATTTAATTTCTCTAGATATTTCCTTTCCTCCCAAAATCTTGAACTAATCTTGTAAAATCTTGTTTGACTGTGACCCTAGATGGAATGTATTGGCAGGGTTTATGTTTGTGTATATATGTACATGTATCTATTAATTTGTATATATTTATGCATACATAAGCTCCTCCCTTGCTAATAGCTATGCAAAACTGATGGCCGTTACAAATGGCAGAGTTCATACGACAGAAAAATATATTCTGTACCGGCTTCAATAAATACCAGTTCATTGGCTAAGTGAGTCTAAATACCCACCAAACATCTGGCCAAACACAAGCATTAAATGTCCTCTCATCACCTTGATGCCTTCTCACCTGAGTAACTGGAATTTTCATTCTTATGCTTTGGTGCTGATTAAGCACTTATTTTCTATTTTTTTATATAATAGAAACGACTGGTTTCTGGTTAGTTGCTGGAGGTGGTTGAGGGACATTTAAAGTAATAAGGTTTAAGTTTGTATAAAACTGGATTCCAAAATGGCACTTTGATTTTTCACTCCTATCCCTTAAATATGGCAGGCCTATATGAGTATTTCCTTACCCACTTCATATTTACCCTCATCCAAATCCCAGGTGACTGGCACTTTACCATGAGGTGAAGTTGCATGTATGTTAAATCTTATTCCCATATTTCAAATTGACTTTTTCAAAACTTTAAACTAAGCTTCTAACTGCCCATTATTTTTCATTATTACTTCATCTGTCAGACATGGTTCCACTACATTTGGCCAGGTGTTGTTTTCATAACTGTGATATAAATGCACACGCGTTATTAGGTGGCCAATCCTCCCCCTCCTTCCCCCCAAACATGGCATGTCTACTGTGACAAGGGCTGGTGGTGTAAGCTCATCTAATGACAATTGGGTTTGTTTTTAGGATTTTTCTATCTTACCTCTAAGCTTGGTTGGCTTGGGGTAGAACTAGAGTTGAGCTGCCCATCTGGGCCCTGGGCGAGTCTTTCACACCTTTTATGCCCAGTGCGGTCAGTACTTAGGTACTTGTCAAATCCGCAATACCCAAAGAGGTATGAATTATCAACTGCCTTGACCAAATGACCAGTGTTGGCTTCATTGTCATTTTTCCAGTTTACTTGCCGATCCATGTCAAACTTCCATGAATATACTTATAACCCCTTTTGCCTATTCAATGATTTCTACAAGAAATACAAACATGGCACCTGTTAAATATTGATATTAAAAACTAAGTATGGTTCTCTTATGTAAATTTTGAAAATGCAAAACTCTTGAATGCTCAGTGACTCTTGAATCCCTAAGGTGAATTAATATGGGTGAAATGCCTTCTTTAAGGGAGCCTATAATCTGACCTGATATTTATTCATTTGCATTTATAGCTTGTGCTATGAATCATTTATAACTAAAATGAAATGAATGTATTTGCATAGATTGTAATAACATGTGAAAGCAAAAATATTTAAGGGGGGAGGGGGGAGGCAAAAAAAATGAACGTCTGCAGCTCTGAGCTCCTTGAGTGACAGAAGGTATTTGGTAATTTACTGACAAGTTTTGATAAGGTGCCACAGTTTAACAAGATTTTTTTTTTTCTGAAAGCATCTTAGTGGTAATGTTAAATTTTGTATCTTCAGTATCTAACATTTACTTGTAATTATCCCAGGTTTGGCTCTGCAAACCAAGCACTCCCCAACTGTCAGACTGAGATGAGTCAGCCTATTTGCATATTGTCCACAGCTCTTTATGAGTATTATCTTGGTCACTCTTAATTTGTGAACTGCAAAAACTTATTTTTGCTGGTACAAAATATATCCAGACTTTTTGTGTGTTGTTTTTTAAAAAAATTCTTTTGGGAGGGGGGATAACTATAAATTATTGATCATTGAGATAATGTGGATATATCCTATCCCACCCCCCCTTGCTCCTGTTTCATATTTTTTTATTATTTAAAGATCCATAATATTCAGACGCTGTTGGGTCTGGAACTTGAAAAATTTAAAAAAAAAAATATCCTTTGATTCTAAATTTCCCTCCTCTTGTAATGTCGTTAAATTTTATTAAAGTTAATTTTATCTTTTATTTTATTTAAATTGTTTTAATGTTTTATGAAAAATTGAAGATTTAATTCTCTTTATGGATTAATTTAATTAAAAACATGAATTATGAAATGAAAAGCTGGCTCTTCCCAAATATAGGCATTGCACTGCTGTTGCCATTTAAGTATTAAAAAAAAATGCGAATATGAAAGCACTCCATGTTTTTAAGTGGAAGATAAGCCATATGCATCAATGTGTGTATGAGAGTGTGAATGAGTGTTAGATATATAATGTTGAGATATATATATATATATAATATATATATATATATATATTAGCACACAAATTGTCTGCTTATTCTTTCACATTAAGATCCTCATTAATCGAGGCTTGATTTTTCTACAATCGGGATTGTAGTCTGAGCGTCTGCTGAAATACTGAAAGGTTTAATTCATAGTGTATAAATATATATTGTGTGTAAATATATATTAATTATACAAATTCAATAATGCATATATAAATATATATTAAAACAAATTATATACATATATCTATCAAGTTTTTCTTTAAAAAAAAAAAAAAAAAAAATTATACCAATCAAATGTTGGTCATTCAAAAAAAATTTGAAAATAAATATTCCTGTATTGAAATGTAGGATTCTGCCCATGTCTTCTATACTTTCATATATCAATTCTCAGCTGTTTTTTTTTTAATTTTTATTTATTTTTTTTATCAAAAAGGTTCAAAGAAAACTTCATTAAAGAGTATTAAAAAAAATACAAACAAAATGGTTCCACCAATTTCATTCCAGACTAAAATGTGGAGCTCTTCTAAAATGGCTACACATCTTTAAATTGTTTCTTCCCCACCCCCACTATCTTCTAGGACCTCAATTCTATTTACCTTAAAGAAAGGTAAAAATTGAAATCCCAAGTCTCCACTGCCCCCTCAATCCCCTCCTGCCCTTTCCTGCAAATTATAAAAGTGAATAAAAAGACAAAAACTTTTTGGCTGTTCTTTGTTCTGTGCCTGGAGTGTTTTAAAAGGGCTGTCTGCATCCCTTGTCTGTCCATCTCAAACTCCCAGATATGCTCCCACCCCTACAAGGAGAGAAAACCAGCCTGCCACGTCCTTTTGTAACAATTAAGCAGAGGCATCACTGTTGGCAAAAACTTTCAAAAATTATTTGTGTAGTCTTCATAAATAAATATTATTTTCATTCATTTTTTATTCCCTTTAGTTTTCTTTTACAAATTTGATTTTTTATTTTTATTTTTTCTGCTGTTGCCGACAATTTTGTTATTTTTCACTTGTGCTCTCAAGACTAAAAAAAAAACAAACCAAAAAATATCAAATTTTTCTCTTTAATTTTTTCTTACCTTTTTATTAGCACTTCCAAACTAACACTTGTTTCTTGACTTGTAAAGCCTCGAAATTCTCCCCTGTCAAATTCTCCTACCCATGTTTCATTTTTACTCTTAATTTATAAATGGAAGACAGTTTTCAGTAAACATGCAGACTTCTGTTCCCATGACTTTCATAGCTTGTAATAATTAATTTTATATTTAAATTGCTTTTGTAGATCTGCTTAAGGTTTTATCTCCCTACTCCTATATATAAAATAAAAAAAAAAAAAAAGTTTGAGTGCATGTACATAAATGTTTCTTGTCCTGTCTTTCTACATACACAAACTTCTCACTAGGTTAAGACAACTGTAACTTTATATTGTATCCCACATCAAATTATATATACTGCACAAAATCATACTCAATGCACCACTAAACTTGAAAAAAAAAAAAAAAAAATCAAAACTTGATTAACAAAAACATTTGCAAGATGGAATTCAACTCCATCTTCTCTAAAATAGAATAACTTTAGTTGTTAGGGGAAGCTAAAAAATAGCAAAATAAGGTAATTGATTTTAGAAATTCCAGTGGGTCGTCTGCATAAAAAAACTTGTTGGTTGCCAAAACCTTGCCCAGCTCCTTGGTATTCATTTTGTTTATGTATGGAGTTAATAATTATGCAAATGTACTGAAAGGAAAAAGTACATTTGCGTACTTGTAAAATCTGCTTTATACCCCATGTTGGTAATAAAAATGGAATATCTACTCACCTGATCCAGGTTTCAATGTGGATTAACTTGCATGCCACTGACAAACCATCAATGCTCTTAACTGAATGCTGATAAGGTTAAAAACTACAGGCTGCCGTCCTTCTGATGAATGAAATTGAAAGAAAAGTATTTAGATGAAAAAGTATTGAATATATTCTACCCGGCAACTCCCACCCTCCCCATCTCTTTACAAATTTAACTCTAGTTTCCTCAGATAAAAAGCATTTAACACTATGTATGTCCACTAAACTATTGGCCTACACATTGACTAGTGCAAAGTACTTTGCACTGCAATCCTCATTAGTGGCAAAATTAAAATGTTAAAGATAAATTTTCATGATCTTAGTCATTCCAGTGTATATTTTAAAAACTATTCTTACATTCCCTCTCACTCACATTCAAATATATTCTGATGACTGACACTCTCCCATACCCCTTATCTCCTTCAGTCACTCCAAGCATCACTATTTTTTTTTAATTTATTTTTTCCTGAAAATTTCTTACCACTGCTACTATACTGGAACACTGTATATTTTCTTTCATAATTTAAAACGTAGTGCACATGATGAATAAAAAAAAAATATTTTTTCTTTGAATTTTTTTTAAATAGATGGATACATTTGCAGATATAAACAATCTATATTGCAAAAAAAATCATTAAATTTCATGAAAGTCCACATGTAAATTGTAAGGATGATCTCGGAAACAAATCAAATTCTGAACAGAAAATGTCATAAGCAAAAGCAGCAATCTCCTTAAATTCACTTGCATGTTAGAAATTTAAAGATGGCTGGATTTGAAACATGGTAATTTACAAAAGATAAAAACGAAAGTTAGCCTACTCAGGGAAGACCTGAAATTTTGCACGATTGAATGCTTGATAAAGCTGTCCAAAATTCTATCAGATTAGTTTGCTTCACTAAGATCAAAAAGATTTTCTTCCCTCAAAGAGAACCTGAAAACTGATGGTCTACTGGAAGAATAAAACAAAAAAAAAAACCAAAAAAAAAAAAAAACCTCTGCTTCTGACTTATAAGGAACTGAATTCTGACTATTTTTCCAAATTAACAACCAGTATATCTAGGGCATCTTATTTTTATTTACCCAACCCTTAAGATTTGAAACTGAAAAGGAAGGAAATGAAAGAACAACCCTGCTTTTGTTATTCTGCACTGGTTATCTGTGTGACTGTTAAATTGCTAACGTTTCATTAGCCAACATCAAAAAGAAAAATTAACCAAAACAGATGCATTTTAATATTCAAAAAGTTTTAAAAAATTACCATATAAAATAACTTTTTATCAACATGTAATTATTCTTGAATAAAATATTCACGTTTATATATGCAAAAAAAAATTATATATATATTATAAAACCGAACAAAACGAAGACAAAAGATTCTGTTCAACACTCGTCCAACGTGCTCAGGATTATTGTATGTGAACATGTGCCCAGTGTAGGGGGTCACGCCCTTTGGCTGTGGTTTGCTGAGGTGGATAACATCCAGAATTTGGGAGCTGATTTCAAAACTGAACAAAAGAAAATGGAAATATGGTTTAAAGAAAGTCATTCAAATCCCATGAGCGCTTCCACCCAAATAAAACCTGAAAATCCTTTGCATTAAGTGTGTTCCTGTGTTATTTCTTACAATATTTATTTATTTATTTTTTTTTTGTCTATACAGCACTTGCATTATTATTAGAAAGGTATACAACTGGACGTGGCAGTTGAGGGAATGCAGACCCTTCTTTATCCCTATCATTTTTATTGCCTGTGCTGCAATATCAAGCTTTTTTTTTTTTTTTTTTTTTTTTTTTTTCTCTCCCTCCTCTCACTAAAATTCCAAAACAGATGTTGCTTAATTATCAAATATTGTCTTGATGTTTATAATGGAGTAAGATTTTAAAAAAAAAAACAACAAAATGGAAAATTTTGTAATTTTTTTTTTTCCTTCAGTTATTTGTATTTAACAGACTTTGGTTTAGTAAATAACTTCTGAAGGAAGTCATTCTATGGCTTCTAGTGTAACTGATTCTGAGAAACTAACATCTAAGAGTTGGGCATTCTCAGTTTAAATTTTACCAGTTATCTTGAAATAATAGACCGAAGCATATTCTTGCTCTTGAGGAGTTATAAATTCAGAAATCTTATATCCTGACTCTCAAATTTCCCTAAAGTTGTAAGTAAAATCTAGTCAACTCTTACCCTTGTAACTGACAAAAGGATACTGTATAGAATATTTTGGGGGGGAAATGCTGTATCTATAGCTGTTATGCAGCAAACTTTTTTTTAATCTTTTAGTTAATTCTAAAGAGTTCATGCTCACAAAATCCAATCATTGAACATAGCTGATGGTGCAGAAAATAGTCCATTATAATTGATTTCTATTTAGTGTCCCTATAAAAACTTACAGAATATAGTTTTTATTGAAAGCCTATGTTCAGTTTCGCCTTGAATTTCATGGTCAACAAGAGATTTACCTGAAGACACAATGAAATGTGACCTATGTGTACTAATAATTTTCTGAAGAACCTTTAAAAAAAAAATTATGACTTTGGGGTTAATCCTGTGATGTTAGCAGTTGACCTAAATAATCAGAATTGACTATGGTCATAGATGAAATGTCCTGTTGAAGGAATCTAATATCTATTTCCACACTTATGATCGTAATAATTTGCTACTTGTGTGGCAACATTGATGAGTGAGAGTTCTCTCAGACTAATATCCTCATCTCTGATGAAGTTGAACCTTGAAATAAGTATAGAACAGAAACTAGTTTGTATACTTATACTTGCATAGCTATCAGAAATATATGTGTCTAGAATTGAACACAATAAAACAAAGATGGCATGATATAGCTGAAGGACATTAAAACACCAATTAAAAAAACATTAATAGGTATAAGATAAGTTATATTCTGCTCAGAGGAATAACTGGTATACACTTTACTAAAAATGACACAAAAGATGAGGATATTAGCATGAAAGACTTATACAATTATGAGAAGAAAAACCTGACCGGAAGAACATGTAGGAAATTTAGCACATCAATTTCACTGATGCTTATCCAACTTTCAAAGAGATTGTTTTGGCATACTAACATTATAGTGTTTCCTGCACATATTGAGCCATATTTTTTATACTTGGAAAATTGGATTTAATAAGTGCAATATAAACACACACACATATATATATATATATATATATATATATATGAACATTTCATGAAATTGCTCTGTGTGTGTGTATATATATATATACTGGTCAAAATGTACTTGTGAAGTATGAAGAAATTTTGTTCCACTTGAGTATGATGGATTTTTACAAGTATTAGACAATCAACAAAAGGGATAAGGTGGCAAATGCTTAACTCAAAAATAGATGCAGAGAAGTTTTTTAAGGTAAGGTTATTATTTCCAGGAGAAAAAAAGCCTTGAACTCCTCAGTATAGCAACAAACAAATTCATTGAGTAGAATGGTTCCAAATAATTTCAGAAAAAAATCACTGTGTAATGTAATACCATCAAATTATCATGCTGCATCACAAAGAATGCCATATCCTATGATAGTTATTTTGCTTGTGGGGATATTGTAAATTTCTCAGACATTATCTCTACAGAAATTTAGATATGGGGTTCTACTTTGAGATGATCCAATATTTCATTATTCATTTTTTCAAGTTGAACAATGTAACAGAAGCATGTTTTCCAAATGTATATTTATATATATATAAAATATAAAGATAAAAAAAGAAAACGGTCCAATTTTATACACAAACTGACCTTGTTTTCGAATTGGGATCTAAGGGCCAGAGATTGGATTTACAGTTCTAAACAAGTTGGATGCTAGACCTCCAATAAGGAGCACAAAAAAAATAGATTGGTAGCTAAAGAGAAGGGTGTTTTCAATTATTTTAATGGCTTTTTAAGAATCTAACTAATCAAGTGACCTTGTAAATGTTTCTTAAGGTGGTTAAAGAGATTGAATTATTCCCCTTGAGGATAGTACCCCCTATTTCTTGATATATTTTCTTTTTTTAATGAATGTTTTTTGCTCCCCCTAAAAGAATCTTTGATGACCCCTCTAGCCACCAAACATTTGCTGTTCTTTAAGATGAAATCTGCTGGAACTTTCAAATTTAGACACACACACACACATATATGTATACATATATATATGTATACATATATATATATGTATACATATATATATATATATATATATATATATATATATATATATATATATATATATATAGTGTGTGTGCATATATATATGTATAGGCTATCTTTTGGTAAAGGGAACCATGCTGTTTTCAGCATTTTAAACCAGTGACACACATCATGTAAGATCATACATGTAAATTTCTGCTTTCAAGAAAACTTTCGGTATGGAAATTATTTGTTCATGTCAAAATCCAGGTATTAAAGTTAAAATTGATTATCAGGATAACTAAAAGTTTTATTAAAATTAGACCAATGTATTTATAAAAAGGTGACCATTAAGTGATTACATGGGTCACTTTCCAAATTCAAAAGTAATGTTGATATAAAGATAAATAAAAAAAATAATAGTAATGAGACTTGTTTAGTTCATTTGATTATAAAAAAAAATGTTTTTCTTGAAAAAGAACAAATGTTTCTTTAAAAGAAAAAAAATGTTTCTTTAAAAGAAAAAAAATATTATTAACTGTTGCCACTTCTAATATTTTAGTATACTTTCAAATGAATACGTCTTTTCATAAAAACTGGTATCTTGAAAAGCAGAAGAAACTTACGTGTATGATTGTCTGTCGCAAATATAACCAATGGTTTAAAATGCTGAAAATGGAATAGGTCTCTTTACTAAAAGGTCGTCTATGTACATGTTTTTGGTTATGCATATAAGTGTATATGTATGTATGTATGTGAGTGTGTGTGTGTTTATATTATTTACTTGGTTAAATTCTCCTAAGAAGTTAAATCACTCAAAAATAATGAAAACTCTCTCATATTTTGAAAGAATGATGAAGACAGTTTTCTTTTTTCAAGGTTTGTGTTTGGTAACGAAGCTCACCAATCCTGCTAAAGATTTTTGTGTACAGATCTATGTAAATGTTTATAAAGTATTCTGTGCAAAAAAAAAAAATGAAAAATCACTTTTAGTTTATCTTGCAATTAATCCTCTAGGAACTTCTTTTATAAAATTTTTTGACAACATTAGACCAATCATTTGAATAAGTCTGAAAGTCAGACCATAGATACACAAGTTCTTTCATGTGTGAAGATCTACCAAGGACAGTGTTGTCAACTATTTTAATTTTACAGCTAAAATTGAGTCAAAAACATCTTGAAACACAGCTAGATTATCCAGATCTATATCTAAAATCAAGGACATATATGACGATGATAAAAATAAATGACTTCAATCTTTAACATTTATTACATATAAAAAAGATTTTACTTATTTAATTGAAAAATCATCTAAATAGCAATATAGACGCCACCAAAAACATCTAGATTTAGATGAAAAACATGGAATTTGGCAACACCGAGCAAGGGACGTAATTCACATTCAGGTATGTCAGTCAGTGACGATAATCGCCACAATGGATGCAAAAAATCATGTTCATCTAAATAACTTATTGGTTTCAGAATAGTAAATTGATGAGACAATAGAGATAAAAACATGAATAATTGACAATTGCTACCTTTCCCGTTTTAAAATGACCGCTGTTCCATGGGCTTTGGATTAGTATTTAAAGGGTTTGTTCATCAACAGCATCTGTTATTTTGTTTCCATTTTGAAACGGGAAAGGTAACAATTGCCTAATAATTCAGCATCTGAGATCCAGATGTCAGAATAAGAGACGCTTTTACATAACTGTGATGCCATAAGACGGTCTGTTTAAAAGTTCGACTTTCAGCTTATTCAGTTGACCAGAAAAAATCATACGAAAAAGATGTCATGAATTTGGTTTCTGATAATGAATAATGTCATAGGAATAGTTTTTTGCTTTTTTAAATGAAATAATAAATACTTTAATTCATTTATTTTATTGTAATGATAATATTTTTGTTAATATGACAAGGATAGCATGGATTTTGATTAAAATAAGTGTGATATTGTCAATCGTTACTTAGATAAAATATCTTTTATTTTATTAGGAAATTTTTTCTATCACAAACAATTTGTCAAATTAAGATACTATTTACATCATTAGAAATATGACTTATTTCAATACTATAAATCAGATGAATAAAAATGTCTTTTTTTATTAAAAAAACAATATCTCATGACTAAAAAACCATGATTTTTTAAATTGTTATTTTGTTATGAGTATTTTCACTAACATTTTTAATGGTGGAAAAAATAGTTTCTCAGCTTCATTTTCATAAAATTAGTAAAATTTATGTTTTTAATGGAAAATAATCTTATTTAATTGTTTTTTGAATATTGTAAAAAATCAAATTCGGGAGAAACCAAAACGTCTTATTCCATGTTACATTTTACATTTGTGAATGAATGAAACTAAGAAAGTGGAGGAAAATAATTATAATAGACCCATTTCACAACAATTTTTTCACGTCAAATGTAATTTTTTTTCCCCTTGGAAAATAACGATGTTGTACTCAATTTTTCTAAAAAATAAACCATCTAAAACATATCGAAATACTCGAGAAAGATAACATTTCTAGCAAAAATTCTGTACTTCATTATGCTAAATATTTACCAGAAATTTATTTTAAATCATTCAAAAATTTGATTTGTTTGAATATTTTTTGTTTTCAAAGAAATAGATTCGAGAGGAACGAAAACGCCATTATCTGACCGAAGTTTTACTATTTTTTTCGAGAATAAAAGAAAGAGTAAGAAATATAAAGTTATATTAATAACCCGCTTTCTATTGAACAAATAAAAATATTTTTCTCATAACATTTAACCTTACAAAATCAATTTTATGAGGAAAACTGTTTTACCTGGCGACTCAAGGCATGAACTTTCTTTCGCCTGCTGTGTAGATGGGTTAAAAAAGTTAAGTAAATGAAAAAAAGAAGTTGTAACATAAAAATGATTATTTTTGAATGGGTAATCGAAAGAGAAAGTTGTTTTAAAAAGAGAGAAATATTTCATCCATCTAAAAAAAAAATGTGAATCAGATAATTTTGAAAATTGCGTATTTAAAAAAAACAACTTATGAGAATATGAATGGAACGAGAGTTACTTCCCCTTCTCACCCTTAAAAAATGAGGTAGATGATAAAAGATCAAAAAAGGGAAAATACAATCAACTTTATTGTTTGTTGTTTCCCTTTACCTCATGCATTTACATTGTTTTATATATATATATATATATATATATATATATATATATATATATATATATATATATATATATATATATATATATATATATACATATATATATATATATACATATACATATATATATGTATATATATGTATATATATATATATATAGAGAGAGAGAGAGAGAGAGAGACAGAGAGAGAGACAGAGAGAGAGAGAGAGAGAGAGAGCTCCAGTTTTCTCTCTCTCCTCTGTATAAATATATGTAAATATATTCAGAGAGAGAGAGAGAGAGAGAGAGACAGAGACAGAGAGAGACAGACAATGACAGACAGACGGACAGAGAGGTAGGAGGGAGAGAGATATATATGTTTAGGTGGATGTTACATGCTTTCTATAGCTATATCTACATCATCATGCATGTTTACAGGTGGATAAATTCGTGTGTATGCATATATACATTGCTGTTGTATATATGGGTGTGCTTGTTGACGCGCATACACAAAATAGTACACTAAAACATACGCATATATACATACACGCTCATGCGTGTCATTTCAAAAATTGTCACAAGAATCATATTTCCACAATTTCATTTCCACTTTCAGTCGAGTTTGATTTCATCGAAACATTATCAGTAGAATTTTTTCAAATGCAGTATAATGAATAATTTACCAACTTCAGTAGGTTTGTCGGTGTAAAGTATAAATAGGGCGTAGTTTGAGATTAGGTGGCCTAGGAATGTTGTTTACTTGAGCCCCCATCCCCCCTCTAATATTTTGTGCAGTGGTATCCAACATAGGGCCCCAGACCCTGAGTGCCCACCAAGGTATTATTGGGGATCCCCAGGCAGACTCTTCGGAAGCATGGTGGCGGATATAAAACGAAATTTACTTAAGACAGTGACGTAGTGAGAAATTTGAGGGCCCGAATGGGGGTGGGTTGCTTGTCTCCTTGAGGGCTTCCATCAACTTTTTGCGATTTGTTATTTTGTTAATGTTTTTTATTTTTAGTAAAACTACCGTAGGTAAACTACAACTATCCATAAAGCTTTTGTTGACCCCCTCCATTTAAAATCACCCAGACCCTCTCTTCAGCCACACCCCAATATTAAATATTCTCATTTGATCTCACAATCTAAAACTTTGTACATTTTCTCAAACTCCAGTACAAGGTCTGGGGTTGGTTTTGTCTCCCTACCGAAAAAAAGAACAACAAAAACAATCCTCAACAAAATTAAGTGTGTGAACTGATGTGTGAAATTCACATTCCCCTAACATTGTTTGAACCTACGGCTAACTGATTGGAGACTTTCTCATTGAGTGACTTGATAATCCTTTGATATTAACAGAAATTCATCATACAGATTAGCATGCGTTTATTTCATTCTAATAAATAAATACGTTTATACAAAAATACATATATTTCTATATTTCTTTATTTGTTACTTATATACAATATATGAGTTGCAGTAGTCATCTTCATTCAGAAGTTGAAGTGGAGTTTGACCCTGCAGCAACCAGTTTCGTCTTGTATATGGACCTTTTTCACTTTTTCCTTTCGATTTCTTATTTTACTCAAACAGCAAATATAACCAATTGGTACAAACCATTGAGTATAAATCAAACATAACTCGGCATTCCTGGTTCCATTACACAAGTGGTAATTTTATTTTCAATTATATATTCATTATCTTATCAATATATATTTTGAATTATACATACTCATATAATTGTTTTAGATGAATTACACATTTCTATGAAACGTTTTTCAGTCGGTCGGCCGGTCCCATTTATCTTTAACAACAGAAATAGGAATGAAGGAAGAAGTATGATGTCATCAAAAGGTACGATGTCATGTTGAGGCGTGATGTTATTGAAAGGTGTAACATTTATTTAGATCTATTTTCTCACCAGCTGCTAATGATGTCATAACAGAGTATCCAAGGTTTGCATAAAAGCCGAAAATCCCCCCCCCAACGCCAAAAATTGCCATTTACGATTTTTATTGAAAATCATACTTGCAGAATATTTCCATACCACAATATTTTAGTCATGTGAATCAATTGACTCAAAAAAGACTACTTTGCCTCCATCTTCATCTTCTCAATCCATTCTGTTACAACAACCAGCGATTGTGGACGCATAGTTGAATGTATGGTTCTTGCCAGGCAATACATATCTTTATACATTTACATTTTTAAATTATACATACCTTAACATTTCCAGTTCCAAACGCCTGATGCACGGTGTAGATTTATTCTAAACATTCACCAGTTTTTCTCAATGAAAAAAAAAATTCAATGCTATCTAGTGCCCAATTGAAAAAATGGCGGTTTCATTAAAGATCATGAAAACAATCAGGTGCAAAATAAAACTTTGTGGGGAACAGAGACTAGGCTCCTTGAGCTATAGCTCCAATATTTGGTGCAGAGGGCCCCGAACTAGGTGTCACGGACCCCAGAGGGACTATAAAAGTATTACTCGGGGTCCGCTGACAAACCTTTGAAAATCATATTGTCCTTGAGCTTGTTAAATCGGCAGCCTTTCCAAAAGTAGTGATGTAGCTGGAGATTTTTAGGGCCCAAATGAGGGGGCTACACTCCTTCTGGGATACCACTTTTAATGAAGTTGGTTATTGTATAGTCTTAGTAGAAATGCAATTAATGGGTAATTATCTATAAAGCTTTCGCCGCCCTCTATCCGGAACCCCTCCATTCAGACGCCCTCTATTCGGACCCCGTCTTTTCGAGCCCCCTCCATTCGGGACCACCTGATGATTCTAAATCGCTCGATTCAGTGGCCAGTCAAAAGGCATCAAATCAGAAAGCATTATCCAAATGGACTGCAGTGTAGGATGGATTACTGCAAATTAAAATTGCCTTCGGACTGAAGACCTTAATCAAAATAATAGAAAATATTAAAAAAATATACCTTTAAAAAGTATATATTTTTATTTAAAAGGTATAATTATGCAACATGGTTGTCAGAAATTATACTTTTCACAGACTTCGGAGCGATTTTAAAGCAAAGAATACCTTATTAGGATAAATATTCTAATCGTAAAAAACTGAATTCATTATAAAAGTATGTTTTGAGAAATATAACTTGTCAATTATTCCAGTCTTCCTTTGACATACTGTACTTGATGAAAAAAAGTAAAACAAAAAATAACAAACAATTGAACTCATTCACAATATTAAGTCATAAATAAGCGCTAAGAGTACATTTTTTAAATTATAAAGTCAAAGTGCATAGTCTCAAGATGATAATACGAAGATGAAAATAAAGACTTCTATGCTTTCAAATTTACAAAATAAATAAGATATATTTATACCTCTTAATATGAAATTTCTTACGAATCCAGGGTACGAAATTCTACTTACTTATTAATTTTGATTTACAAATATATATAAATAAATGAATAAATAAATAACTAAAAAAACTAAATTAATTACATGAATAGAACAAATTCAGTCAAATTTATCTTTTTGACTGATTCATTTAGTCCTAACGCGATTGTAACTTGCTGCAATCCGTACAACACAGCTGTCCTTTTACCTAATGCCCTTTGACTTGATGCCTTTTGATCTAGACACCTCCATTTTGCTTCGCTGCTGAAAATAATAGACTATTGGATTTTTTCATTGACATTAATGGGTCTTTTTATAAAATAATACCATGTGTCTGATGTACAAAAGAGGGTTGGTGATACCATCGTGAGGGATATGTGATTTTTCAGTTAAAACTGCTTCAAAAATGGCTAAAATCGGTAGAATCTTTTCACTTCTGGCTAAATCATTGGTTACAAATATCGAATATATGTCATTTTCAAAGAAGTTAGCAATAAAATGAAACAAAATAAAATAAAATTGGCTTATTATTCTTAGAATGGCCAGATTTTCGGCTACCGCAGATTTTTATCGGCTTAACAAGGAAAAATGGCTAGCTCTACCCGAAATATGACTGATTTAGCCTTCCTGGTTGGATGCGATATTTCAGTTCGTATTAATATCTACAGTGGCTCATGAGTTAACGCAGATTTCATTTATTGTTTTATGAAAGAAACAAACAAACTAAAAACAAAAAAAGCAACAACAGAAGTTCGTTTCGACTTGTAAGGTTTTTGGTATAGAAATTTATGTTAAAATTAAGCGTCCATTATCTTATTCATGATTTTTTGAGCTGTTAACTTAGCTGAAGCGAGAGTGAATGGTTTAAAATAAGAAGAATGACAACTTAGAAAAAGATCTGCAAGTTTGAACAGACAGAAAATCAATTATGGCTTTCAGTTGGCTTAAATTGAACAAAAACGTTTTCGACACACGTTACTTTTTATTTTTTGCAACTGATTTATTGCTTTTTCTTCCTCTGTTCCTTCAAACAATTAGAAAAACTTCGTATGGTGGGGAATTCACTTGGAGTAATTTCTATGGTTATAAGGACATTAACGGTGTCTTAACGGTGAAAGGATAAAAAAAGTTCCTACTTATGTAATAGTCCATCTGATTTACCACGTATTTGTTTAAGCACGAATCAGCACAGTGGTAAATATTGGTCAACAAAAAAAATGATCGAGGTGAATTTTGTGTTAAGGGATCGAAATTTCGTTATTTGTGCACGTTGTTGGATTATATGACGATTCATTATGGAATAATGAAGAGAAAATATCTATCTATCTCTTTATTAGAAACCGTCAACCAGAACAGTCGACATAGGTTTCTTCAGTTTTTAAGCAGGTCTTGCTGGCTGACCGACTAGCTACAGGTGTGTCACACGCACAGGAGCGTAGAGGCCTGACAATTCACTTACGTTTATGCCTTATCATGTCCAGAAAAACGCTCCTTAGATTATCAGAGAGCTTCAATTTACAATGTGAATTTATGTTGAATTTACCCCTCAATTTGTATCCGGCAATATTCATATTTTGAAAATTCAGATTACTTCCAAACAAAAAGCGAGTGAAAGTAACATTCATTGATCACCCCATTTTCTAATTTTTCTATTCACCACCCCAACACAGCATGCTGCCAAAAGATGTTGGTCACGCGACGGTTTCTATCGAGTGAGTAACCTGATCTGATCAAGACTTATTTTCGTTCATGT
This sequence comes from Thysanoteuthis rhombus, assembly GCA_963457665.1. NCBI lineage: Eukaryota > Metazoa > Mollusca > Cephalopoda > Oegopsida > Thysanoteuthidae > Thysanoteuthis > Thysanoteuthis major. Next base: position 24,469,324 of record OY735201.1, read on the forward strand.
ATAAATACTTATTTTTCAACTTAAGCTTCAACACTTTAGTATAGATTCTCGAGCGAAGTTTTAAAACTTCTATCTTAGTGATAATTTTGAAAGGTTTGACTCCAGCAGCAAAACTTTTGGGGGCACTCAGGGGTCCACCCCAGAAGGTTGGGAACCAATACAGTAAATGTAGTGAAGGCAGGGTGCTCTCAAGGTATTCCCCCAGGTCCCCATATCTCCTGCAACGCCCCTGGTAATTATTCTTCAATCTTTAAATCGAAGTGTTGAGGGACATTTTGAATCTTATGGGTGCGAAAAATAACTTGCTGTATTTCTGAGAAAAATGCAACATTCAAAAGTTTTTTAACCTTTGCAACACTAGCCTGTTGAGGTGCTCAATGCCTGAACTTTTAAAAAGCTTTTTAAATGAAAGCTGGAAACGAGTTAATCTTATCATAATCATATCATAAAGAATCATCATCATCATCATCATCATCATCATCATCATCCGCCGTTGGACATAAACCTTCCCCAAGATTCACCACACCCCTGTATCGTGGGCGTCGCAGAGCCAGTACTTTCTGAATTTGTCAATATGATCTCTCCACCCTATATTCTGCCGGCCTCGATATTCATGCCATGAGTTGTGATCTCAATCGGTTGTCTGCCATTCTTACAACATGACCAGCCTATTGCCATTTGAGTTTTCTAGTGGATTCTATGATGTCTCGGAGTCCCGTTGATACGCTATGCTGTCTTCTGATCTCTCCAAGTGAGGTTGAGCATGTCTTTATTTACTCTCCCACCAGAGCAAAACGTGACACAAGTTCAGGGTTTTACGTGGGGGAGAAGAAGCAACCCATCAAAAATAGCTCCAACCGACGCGACTTACGTTGCTAAGCAACCATGGTTGCTAAAGCAACCGCAGTCACGAAAACGTCAGGACAATTCCAACCCGTCCCTTTAAATGCAATGGGACGGTGCTGCACTGGGGCAACAGATCCCCCGCAGCTGGGCCGAGTAATAGTGGGAGAGCCAAAGGACCTGTCCAAAGGCTCCCAATGCGCGTGGCAATGCGCAGCCTCAGTTTAACCGCATTGGCTAACGCATTGCATCGGTGCACTTGATCTTTGATGCCAAACAAAACACAATCATCAGCCCATTTGACATACTCTTTATTTACTCTCTCACCAGAGCAAAATGAAACATAAGGTCAGGGCTTTACGTGGGGAAAAAGGAGCAACCCATCAAAAATAGCTCCAGCCAATGCGACATTGGTTGGCTAAACAACCATAGCAACCACCGCCTCGAAAGCGTCAGGACGCCCCCGACCTGTTCTGTTAAGTGCAATGGAACAGTGCTGCCCCGGGGCGCCGTATTCCCGCAGATGGACCGAGTAAAAGTAAGGGAACATGAAGGTTCTCAGTGCACGTCGCAATGCGCTGCCTCAGCATAACCTCATTTGCTGACTCATTGCACCGGCGCACACTATCTCTGGCCCATTTGACAAGCAAGTGTCATTACCGGCGCCCCAGGCTCTGCCAGGGAACAGATACTAAACTTTAATCCATGCCGAAAAAGTTGGGGTGAACATGAATCTTTCATGTGCACGTTGCATGCTTCTCAGTCTGTGGGTCTGTATCTTGGTTAGGTTCCATGTTTTAACCCCGTAGGCGACAATTGGGAGGATGCATTGATTGTGCATCCTTCTTTTTAGGGTTAATAGAATTTTCTTGATTTTGCAAGTTGAGCTTGCTCTGCTGAAGGCTTGCCATCATAGAATGATTTTTTACTTGATTCCTTCTTTTTTTGTGTGTTTCATGGAGATTCGTTGTCCTCTGTAGATTTAGTGGTGTTCTTTCTCCATTTTTGCGTCTTCGATTTTGATTGTTGTGTTCTTTTTTTCCAGCGTGGTTGCTGCTCTTGATCTCTGTTTTGCTGAAAGTTATACATAGGCCGACTTTCTTGCATTCATCATTTAGTTCATCTTGCATTAGTACGATGTCGTCTAGGTTCTTTGCGAAGAGGATGATGTCATCTTCAAATCTAAGGTTACTCAGATATTCACAGTCTATTCTGATTCCTCATTTCTTCCAGAAGACCCCACCCCCCCAAAAAAACTATTTATTTCATTCAACTTATGTCTAAAACATAGTAAAGTTACGGGTGACTGGAACACGACAATCATAATGCTTTTACGCGAAAAAAAAAAAAGAAATCCAAAAGACCTCAACAACTACAGACCTAAAGCTTACTCAACTGCATCTACAAACTTTTCACAAAAATCATTACTAAATGGATCAATAAAACACTAGATGAATACCAACCACAAGAACAAGCTGGCTTCAGGAGAAACTACTCAACCATGGGCCATCTCCATTCAATAAATCAGCTGAAAGGGAAAAAAATAGCAGAAGACAGAATGCCACTCGCTGTAGCATATATAGACTTCAAAAAGGCTTTCGACTGTGTGGAAATCCCCATGGTTATGAAGGCTATCACTTTACAAGGTGTAGACCCTGTATACGTTGGAGCACTGCAACATTTATACCGTCACAGCAACTCCTTTATCAGCCTACATAAGGACTCTGTACCCTCACTGCTTCAAAAAGGGATAAGACAAAGTGATACCAGCTCATCCAAAATCTTCACAGCCAGCCTCGAGATGATCTCCCAAAACCAAAATCATTATGGGATATATTTGTCCCATCAGATACTTTATACCGAGACTGACCCCCCACTGAAACCCAAAAAAACAAAAACAAATACAAAAAATCCCCACAGAATCAGCAGATCACCTGGCCTACACGTCTTTCCTGTTCAGTAATGCAACACAAACTAATATCTACGTTGGTGTCATACTACGATGACGTTATTTTGTGCGACACATATGTCCCATTAAACTTCTATAAGAAATTTATGGGACATATATGTCCCAGCACTCATATAAACTTTATATCCCGAGAGTCTTGAATTGGTTTAGAAATAGGAAAAATCTTCTTTGGGCGGTCTTTTTTCCACGAACGCACATTCTGGTTTTGACTTTTTGAGAGGAAATTGCTAAATATAACTGACATGAAACAAGTTATTTATTTACTTTGAAATGCTAAATGATTGTGCAAAATATAATTACATTGTGTTCCGGGAATATAAGCGTACAATCAAGGGCAACAGGGAGGGGAAGGTGCCCCCCCACTTAATTGGGGCCAAACGTGTTCAATGTCTTGAAAATCAGTGTAATTCGAACAAATCCGTGGAAATATTCGGACAAATCAAACCATTTGCATCCCTTATAGAAATAATTCTCATAATGCCCATAAGTGGGAATACAGGTATTTACAAAACTTAATTGGGTCTGGCGCAAGGCCACAAGTGGGGAACCTAGTAAAGATCTATATCACTACAATGATCTGTAGTACAAAGTATGGTTTTGTTTCAAACATTCAATAATCCAACCCAACCAGCAAAAATACTCCAATCAATACTAATCTTTACTCTTTACACTCTCATAACACTCTTTTAGAGACATTGATGGGACTTTCAGTAACATTATACCATTTGTCTGATGTATAAAGGGTCAGTGGAATCGTAAGTTATGTTTGATGCAATAATTAGCAACTACCAATCAAATTGTCACGAAAACTGTCGATATAGGTTTCTTCAGTTTTTAAGTGGACCTGGCTGGCTATGTTTGTATGTGTCACGCTTACAGGCTGCACCAATGGAGCTAGGGAGCTGGGAATTTAAACATTTACTTCTTGTTATGCCAAGGAAAAACGATTAAAAAAAGCTTGTGGTGGAATCAATTTACAATGTAAGATTTTACCTGAGGATCGATCTCACAGCAATTATTTGCTGGGCTAGCTTGTTTATTAAGTACACGGCGACCGAGGCGTCTTAGGCGCCAGCTTTATAGATTGTCTGGAAAAGGCTGACAAAGGTAAATATTTAATTTAGCTTATACAATCCGATTAGACACAAACTATGGCTGGTGTTACATCTACCAATATCAATCAAGGCAGATGAACGATTGAATAAAATAATTACGTGTGCTATCATTTTATTTCCATTGTATTAGAATAAATATAACAATATAAATATTTCAAATTCTGCTTCTACTTCGATTCCGACTGAAGATGATTACTGCAATTTTTTATTGAATATATAAAAAATAAAGGCTTATAAAAATATACTTCAAAAGAATAAATGTATTTATTCATTAGAATGAAATGAACCGTTGAGCATCTATAAAATTAATTTTGTCGTTAAGTTAGAACTTGTCTGTTTCATTCAGTCGATGAGACACCAGATTACAGATCAGTCGGTCGTGACTTGGAATTACGGTAGGGAATTATTAATTCTTGAGATGTATTTGTTTATCAGAATAGAATCATAGCTTGCATATTCATAAGAGGACCTTCAGTTGATATGATAGCTCAGTCGGTAAAGGTTACAGCTACCAATCAGATGATCGTGGTTTCAAATACCAGAAGGGGAATCTTCATTTTAAGTCCCTTTAATTTGATGAGGATTGTTTTTGTTCCTTTATCCTTTTTGTTCTTGTTCTTGTTATGATAGAAAAACAAAGTCAACTTGAAGTTTTGACTAAAGTTAGACAATGATTATGTGCAATCATTTCATTTCTATTGTATTCAAGATAAATGTAACAATAAGCATTTAAATAATGATAGATCGGGTCAAATCACGTGCAACAGGCTTTTAATTGTTAGAAAAAACATTTTGCTCTCACATACCAATACACATGCAAACACCCACTCGCGAATTGCCACTGCTGGCTATTTGAGTGCCTTAAGTATAGTTGCTTAGTCATACCTTCTTCCAAGAAAACACATAAGAGTGATCTTTGAATCGAAGAAATATATTTTACAAAAAATGCTCATTATTGAACTCGACCATAGCGCAAAAAGGTTTGGAAACCTATTTGTTTAGACAAACCGGATCTGCATGTATTAGGTTCAGACAAGGTGGGTGGTTATCAATAAATAAAAAGAAAATTCTCAATTAAATATTACTTAATTTATGTTTTTTTGATATGTGACTTGTTCTGTGACTTTATGATCGGCATTTTATAAGTGAACCAAGGAGAAACAAAGGGAAAAAAAGAATGGAAGCAAAAAAGAAGAAATATCTTTTTCATTTCCTCCCCAAAAAGGTGTCAGCGATTTTTTAAAATCGTATTTGAAAGTTGCTTTCCCAATATTTTGAGGATTAACACCAAGACACCGGCAAACTATGCACAAGAATCATCTCCCTGTTTTTTCTTCTCTCTTTCCTCTGTCCCCAGCTACCATTGCCTTTTCGTGTGTGTGTGTGTGTGTATGTGTGTATGTGTGTGTGTGTGTGTGTGTGTGTGTGTGTGTGTGTGTGTGTTCCGATCCTAGAGCAGATAGGCTGAATGTGGCAGCAGGTGTAGGTCAACGGAAATGCAGAGGGTACTGGGTTCGCCATGAGAAGAGCGAGACACCGAAATTCTTTATATTTTCTTGCGATCTTCATGCTTGTAATTGTCTAAATGTTTCTATTGTAATTATGATTCATGATTCTTTATCTCAATCGATATCTTACACTAAGATGTATTGATGATGGAGGGATCGGTTCATTACTCCATAACGATAGAAAATCGACCCTCATCTTATTGATCTAACAATTCATGTACAAACATTTCAATAAGTGATTAAAATCTGCTGTTGATTCGCTGTTATTCGTTTTATACCCTTGATTCCGGTCAAAAGTTGACCCTATGCCCGCCAAATATGAACATTGTAAATGGTCTTGGCACTTGGATATGAACGTAAATTTAGTGTTATCAATTTAGTATCTCAAAACAACAAACCACAGTGTACATAGGTACAGATAATATTATCATATTACAAAATGTAATTTTGATCGGAAAATAAAAATACAGAAAAATTGGGTGGGGTGAGCCGAAAAAAAAAATTCGGGAGGGTACCCCCAAAGGGAATATATATATATATATATATATATATATATATATATATATATATATATATATTCGGAATGGTACCCTCCACCCTAAAGAAAGAAATGGGTGGGGGCAAAAAAACGAGAATAGGGAGCCGAAGGAGAAAAAAATAATTATGGAGGGCATCCTCAAAAGGGGGATGGGGAGATGTTGAATTATGCATTGCTTGGAAGCACTTGAACCCCCCTCCCCACTTGGTACCCGATGGAGTGAAGCCTCTAAAAGCTTTATAAATAGTGGTTCACCTACTGACAATATAGAATAACAAACCTCACTGAATGTTGAAGGGACCCTCTTATGGAGCCATGACCATTGTCCCCCTGGTCTCCAGCTACGCCCTTCAAGGAATAAAAAGGTCAGGAAAAACAACTTTTGGATCACTAAGTTTAAAAAAAAAACATATATTTTCTGGTGATGTTACAGTATTAATTTTTACATCATAATCGTTGTCTCTATAATTAAGGTCCATGTCAGCATTGGAATTGTGTAGTGAATTTAACCCTTTAGCCGAAACATAATGTAAAGGTTGAAAATCACCCGTATTCATTTTATTTACCAAGTTAGAGCATCCTGTCTTGAAATCTACCATTTTGGTAGATTTTTTTAATGACGTTTTCTGCTGTATGATAAGTTTGTTCTCGTTAATTCTCTTTTTTTCCCAATAAGTACACTTGTATAGTTATCAAAGGTCTTGTTCTTTTAATCAAAAAATCTGAAAGCTGAAAGCAAAACTCAGGGTCAAAGTTCAAAATGAGATACTGTAAACTTCCTTCCCCATTAAACTTCTCATTAAGGACCACATAGGACCGTTTCGAGTAACTTATCCGTTAAATCACCTTTCAAAGTTGATCTTCCCCTCTAATATATGCTGTACGGAATATATATTTCTGTTCTCAACTTTCAGTTACGCTTGTGAATTATCCAGAATAGATTTGGGATTCAGCCTGTAAGAAGTACTTTCTTGTATTAATCTGCAACTGTTATTTTTTAGATCGATTTTCTTTTCTTTATTTATTTTTCTTAAATTCTGGTCATTAAATTACATTGTCCACTACAAATAAACTTCAAGGTGCAGCTTAAAACAGAGAAAAAGTAACCTTATTATCCACAGCACTTCAAATCATGGTACAGACTGAATAAAAGTAAAATCATTCGAATACTTGATCTTTTGTTCAATGTTGCTGCATCATATTGTCGTTTATCTCCGTAGACTTCTTGCAGACGATAGAACTGGTTTTTTTTTGGTCTCGGGGACAAGTACGTTTTTACAGTGTGGAATTGCTGAAACTTAATTCGAAGAAAAATGTATTTTGCTAGTTTACTTTCACTTCTTATTTGCTGCAAAAATAACATAAAATGAGGTTTTCATTCATACAAAAAAAAAATCAATCATTTCTGTATGCTTGAAAATAGAAATAGATAACACTCTATAAACAGAATGAAAACAAATAATTACTATAACTTAATCTTTTTTGCATGAAGTTGAAAATGCATTAGATAAATTGAGGCTGTATGTCATATGGGTCAAGGCCATGTTATTTTTTAAGTCGATTTGGATCGTGAAATTTACTTCACTAATTTAGAACCGTAACTCGTCTCTGGGAACACAAATATTTACGTCCGGTCAAAGATAAACACACACAGATTTTATCTCCAATTGTCATTGGCGATTTTTGTCTTTGCTCTTGATATTTGTTAAATGAGAAAAAGCTTGATTACATACGTAAGAAGTCGAAAATTGCAACAATATATTGCTTTTCAATGAATGGTGGAATACTCAGCAAATCTCATTTTGAGTATACGATCAGACTGCAGCTCAGTAAGTCCCTCTCTTCTTAGAATGAATAGAAGATACAGGGTATATATCCTGCACCTAATCACACATTTCAGTTGAAAGCAAGGGGGAATAATGTACCATTTTCATCCACAGTTGTTCCTGATGGGTTTCAATGAGACTTGATATTTACTCATATCTTTCATCACTCTCCAGCCCCAGCAGTAATCGAAACATTCCAATATTTTTGCAACTTGATATTTCCAAAGATTCAGTCTTCTTTTAAATCAAGAATATCATCATTTGAAGTCAATTCGCAGTGACTTGAAAAATGTCTGCTAAGTAGGCTAGACTCTGCAAACATTTTTCACCATCAAAGCACTTGACAAACTCGGGCTTATTGTGTTCTTGAAAGTATTCCTGCAATTCATCTTTCTGCTCAAAAATCCTATTTAGAACTCTTCCTCTACTTAGCTACCGGATTCTGTATGTTGCAAGAGATTTATGTGCTCTTTGCCAAAGTTTTCACATAGCTTTTCAAGCATTCTCCAGTTAATTGGTCTTCATTTAACAGAATTAACTATTTTTGTCGTATCATCAAGAACGTTTTTTCAGTTTGTTCTCCAAGAGATTTTGAAATTAGCTCTTCTCTGCGGAGAAAACAATGTTGAAACAGTATTGGTATTTTTTTTTAGAAGAGAAACTACCCGCTACCCCTATGGAGCAAACCATCAGTACAGATGCAGAATAGTTCTTCCAAGTGAAACCTCTTGTTTCAAGATATAAGGACAAAATATCAAATATACATACATATATATATATATATTCCTTTGCTAGTCCCAGGCAATCCTTTGCAGCAGAAAAAAAGTTTTCTTGAATTTCATCCCCATTAGCGATATTTCCAAAAGCTGCAACATGATATTTATTGGTTTAATCTGCTGACTGATCAACGTGGATAGAAAAACTTCCATTTTTCAGTTTATCACACAAAACTTCTTCAATGTCATATTACATGTCATCAGTATTTCGACATTGTTTTATTTGAACGTTGGATATCATGAATATCTTGTGATACCAGCATTTTACCCATTGACATTTCTAGACTCTCATTAACTGTGTGATTTATCCTTTTCTGAGTAATAATCTTTGCAACCAAATACCTTGCTTCTTGAGCCTTTTCATTGACTTTACTTTTCAATGGTTGTGTGTGTGTGTGTGTGTGTTTGTGTGAAAATCTTTTGTTTATACATATGCACAATATACATTTAAAGATGAATATAGATTTACAAACAGTCCTTTGAAAGACTTTTTTGATCATGGATGAAATGCCCCCATCAAACGTATAATAGTTTACCCCCCATCTTTGTTAGATTTCAAGTTCTTATCTGGTGTCAGTTAATGGCAATTTTTTTATGGAAAAAATTATGGGAAAAAAGACTAAGAAATCGTTTGCAATACAAATATGAACAGAGTGCAATATTCATAAAAAATAATTCCTCAGGCCCCTTCCCGCATTTTGTGATATCAAACGTGTAAGAATATGAAACCGAAATCCTAAACTTCAAGATATTTTATTGAAATCATTCAAAAGAAAAGAGACACATATTTGAATTATTCTTTCAATGTATTTTGATAATCATAACTTTTCATAAAAATAGAGTAGTTTTGTCATCCCTTCTTTTTACGGACAAACAAAACACATGATTTTATATATATATATTTTTCAAGGAGCGGCATGTTTCGCTTCTGAAACATTATATTTCATAGATATCTTATGATACTTTCATTTCCTTACTGCCTGAGGAAAATGTGATTCCAAACATTTTTGTACCATGTGCGTACTTTTTCTAATCAGAATGAAATACGCCCAATTACACTAACAAAAAAAAAACGAATATGGCTCCTATCAAAACTTTCAACTCATTAATTTTGACTACTTTTTACTTTAATCTGAATTTTCTTAGTTGTTTTTTGATGTTACAAAAGGAAATTAAGATGAAAATGAAAAGTAGTTCTAATAAAGGGTTACAATGCCTGATAAATCATAAAATAAAGTTTGTTTTTTTCCAACTTTTTCTTTACACAGATCCTGTTTGTCTTTATGATTCTGCACTATCGTAAATCCGATTATCAAAAACAGGAGGGTTTCATGATTTTATTTTATTTTATCCATTCATTTCCTAATCAGGTGCTTTTGACTTGTTTTAACATATTCTTTTCAATATTATTTTTTTTAACTAGGTATCAAATTACATTGATTTGAATAAAAAGCTTAAACCGTGTGTATTAATTGGAATAAAATCTTCAAATAAGTAATTCATATTGTGATTGTTTTGAAACAAGTTCTATAAATAAGTTCATGTGTGTATGATAAGGTTACAATTATAAAATAAACACGAAAATAACTAAAAAAGCATTTGCACATAGTCAACTTATTAATCCCTAATTCTTGAAGAAGCCATGGGCTCTGGGGGAACCCCTAAAGGGAAACGCTAAAATAGACATAACTTCAACACATATTGATCTATCGATTATATTCTTGATTCCTGATCATTAAAAACTTTCATTTCCCATTAACAATGATGTTGGTAATCAAGGATTTGTTTAATTATTTTGAGTCTCTTACCGTCGTTTAAGCCATATATATATATATATATATATATATATATATATATATATATATATATATATATATATATATATATATATATAAAGATTAATTACAAGCGATTTAAAACGAGAAATCAGGTTTTGCAATAACTCCTAATGATACTAAAGATCGCAAATCCGTGTATCCACGTGACAATGCCATTTGGCATGGTTAGGCTCTGTAAGATTTTAGGAGGTTTATTCTGAAGATCAAATCTTGGAGGGGATATGCATACGTAACCTATGAGTATCATGTCATTGAGTCAGGTGATTCAAACAGTGTCGTACGCAGAAGACTCCTGCATTGTCATCGATATTCTACCTGATTCTAATAATACTGTCATATGATTGATTTCTATATTTTCCACGGATCTGCATATCTTTTAACCTCTTTGCAATGCCCTTTTCATGTTTGATAAAGACGGTCTCCTGTTGGACGCAAGCTCAATTCTATTTCTTCTATTGTTTATACTATTTTACGCTGTCTGGGCCAACTGGCATACTCACTGTGTAAAAACGGAATGTCGGTCCTGAGAGTTTGAAATATAAATAACACACACACGCGCACGCACGCACATACACACATACAAATGTTTATCATTTTTTGAAGTTCGTGTTATCTCCGTGTAAATAATCCTCAATATCAGAGATAGAGCATATGTACAATAGATATACACAGACAATGCACGGCTGTGTACATCATCAGACTACTGAAGTGTTCTCTGATCGAATCAAGGTAGTTTCTTAATTTTATACAAAGGTTTCCAATAGCGTTGCAGACGAACAGGCATTTGCACATAAAATGACAATAGTATTTATATACTCAGATGATATCATAGTCTTCCAACAATTCATTAAATGTCTGTGTCTCATCACAACTCAAAAATGGCTTGAGCAATGGCCACTAAACTTTTAGCATGTAGGTTTTTGTAAATTCCAAAATTATCGTAAAGTGAGGTTTGCGTTTGCACTCACCTCGACATTATGATTTAATTTCCATACATCTTATTATACATTACAAAATGTCTGTCCCTCTGTCCATCACTGCATTACGTAAAAATTGCTAAGTACTCAGACTTTGAGGAATTCATATTTTTAAAAAGGCCTAATTAAAAAAAAATACAGATACTTGTAATGTTTCTTGAATATTTCACGATCTAAATTAAAAGTTGAGAGTTCATGATGATGATTATGTTTCAAATCAGGTATGATTCAGTAAATATATAGTTTGAATCAATCATTTCCTATCGGACCAAAAGGCCCAGTTCAGGCCTTCTGCAAGAGTGAGGTTAAAATCTCTTGCATAGGGTGGGGTTCCAGCTAGTATATATAACATAATATGAAATATAATATCATAATATCATATAATGGTAAAGTTCATCTTAACATGATATAATGGAATTTTTGAAAATTTTAAAGTTATTTTTCCGAATGAAAAGCTAACATTTTCCATCAAAACCTTTCCAGTTACTGTGGATGTTTCATTAGAATTAGGTTTTTATACATGTGAGTTCATTTCTTTTACATCATAGAGAATACTGCTAAAAATGAAAGAATCTCTAATGTAATTGCATTTTTTTTAAAGATCCAATGAAAACAGGAATGTAGTTCTCATTAAAGATAATGGTGCCCATCCAAGATGTTGAACTAATTACGAATTCAAATTAGGGCACGCTGCTGCTCAAGCTGATGATGACATCAACAATTTGAACAATACTACAATGCGAACAGCATTGGTTCAATAGGCCTAGGCCTGAGAATATGGTCACCAATAATAAATCTTGAGGGAGGCACAAACTTGCTCTCATGATAAATTATCAACAGCACTTATGATGATGGGTTATCAACTACAGTTCTGGCACTTTCTAGAGTCTTTAGGTCCTCAAAAGCGACCATATCAGGTCATCTTACGTTAATAGGAAAGATTATAAGTAGAAAAAATGAACTGAATGAAATTTTACATGTAAGTGATATACCCCACAGTTGTCAGCTGACTTGGTCTAAGCCTTTATAATTAGGTAATAAAGTCTGACAACATTTTCCATATTCATCTGGCATTTCTCTTGTTGATTATCATCTATTCAAGAATTTTGCATTTCCGTAATGGATGAATGAATGGCTTGGCTCCCCAAATGGTGATTATTCGGATTGAGTTCCACAAGAGAAGGACCATAGCCGGCGTAGCCTGTGTGCGGAATAACCCTTAAGCATAAGTAATATCGTTTCGTTTTTTTTTTCCGAGTCAGCTTACCCTGAGCCAGTCCCACTCTTTAAACCAAGGGGTTTACTTCCTACGGTTTATCGAGGTAGCATAGATAAATGCTGGATTCTAAGGCCGTTGGTTTGATAGGAGTGTCCTTCTGGCAGATGCTAGCGAGCTAATGGTATCCGTCACCCCTCTGCAGGATTATTCCGACAGTAAGACTGACCTCTGATTCGACCAAAGGTCGTGAATAATCCGCAGTTGGTATATGCCGAGCTGGTTATTGAATTCTTCTGTTTCTTTGATGGGGAATCAGGAAAATACAGCTGACTGCAACTTTAAGCACAGATACTCCAGATAGTACTGCAACTTAAGCCAAAGATCTTAGGTGCTCTAACAAAACAGATGTGCGCTGACTATAGAGCTACGCTGCCTCTTCAGAGTAGAGACCCGACAGTGTAACGTAGATGGTGAAGAATGTATTAAAGTGGAATTCATAGTAATAATGACAACAAAAATAGCAAAACAATAATAAATAATTATGATAAATGGTTCGAAAGGTTTCGTCTCATAGTTTTCTGAAGACTGCAGCAAATTGACTCATTCTTCATCTCACAATTAAAAAAACATTTCAAATGTAACAACCTACTGTTTGCTGAGGCTAGATCAGCCTGGAACGATGCCATAATTGTAGAAACCAAAGAGGTTTAAACTCATTATATTTATAAGGGGTTTGCAAGAGTAACTTGATGACCATTACATCAGAGCAAGGGTATTATATAGAAATGGGCAGTTAGATATCTCTTTCTTTATGAATGTTCGTTTCCACATGGATGAATAAAAAAGCACGGGCTTTATCCCATGTCAACTCTTCATTGACTTCAGCAGATTATCATTTTTATGACCACAGAGACTAAGTTATCATTCATCATAAATTGAGCTGAAATTTTTCGATTTTTTTTTGTCACGGGATTAATTTTGCATAAACGTGGCGGGAAAAATGTACATATTAATCTGGACACATGATTTTGTGTCAGCAGGGACAACTCAACGACAAAACTGAGAAAACGTCTTATGTACTTGTTTTTCTTTTCAAGTCGAGGGAGAATAATTAAGCGTCAACACCCTGTTTTATGTAGCCACATACTTAATGATATACAATGAATACATATTACAGCTACCAGTTTATATCATACACTTTTTCAACATTTTTCACATAATTGAATTATTTTTTTCTCAATTGAATAGATGCCAGCTCTCTCTCCTTTTCATATTCTTTCGTCTGATGTAGTAAATATAGTGTTCAACTAGGGAATAGGGTGATAAAAAAAACAGAATTACGATGATCAGTCTTCATATGACCGATCATAATCTTTCTGCTATTTTCAAAATGTTCAAACCACTCGGGGCCGGTAGAATGATTGCGTATTGTTTGTGTGAAGAGATTCAGTGGACATCGGACCGTCGAATTTGTACAACGACCGGGCCATCCTCATAGAATAAAGTTCTTCAGTGTCATCAAAGTTGTAGCAAACAGAATCCAGAAAAATCCTTTGAGAAAACAGAAAATCGTGGCTAGAGAGATGATTATTCAACCCAGATCAATGTCCCGGTTGATCGGAAGTGATCTCTAACTACGTACTAATCATCGTAAAATTGAACGCATGCTAACTCCAGCTCTGATCAAAATCAGAAAGCTGAGATAAAGTTCTTACTCCAGCTGTACAGAGTCAATTGTCACAGAGGAGCCCTTTCCACTGATAAGATTTTTAACGTTGAAGAGTGTTTTAATCGCCCAAATGAGTGTGTGCTCATAGTTCCAAAGAATTGAGCATTCCTTCAGAATTTTGCCCCAGCTCACAAAACAAGTGATTCAACAGTGACTCTGCAACAACTTTCCAAGTCTGCAGATAGGCCCTCCAGAAGTCCGGAAACCGCCCAATCTTAAACACCTAGAATTATTCTACTCACAAAGGTCATGTAGAAGTGAACGTTAACACCGGGAAACAGATTTGAATGAGAATAAAAGACTCTCAGAGAGGAAACATGCCACAAACATAACAATAACATACTGATTACGAAAATGCCTAATTCATAATTCATAACTACCAACAGGCACTGTATATCCACTAAATAATACAGAAAAATATAACAAGCAATGACGTACCACTAAACAAAAATGAAAAAAAAAAAAAAGAAAAGTTAAAAATAATAGATGTATAAATAGAATGAGAGGAAGATTCTACAACCTCGGAATATACCCCGCCCCCCAATGTCCTAATTAGGGATCTAAGATAAACTGAATCATTCACCCAGATGGAGCTCAAACAAGATATGAACATAAACATGTTTGTGTAGCGAATCCTTCATTTAATTATATATCAATCTCTACTCTAACCCAACTTATGTTTAATGTTGAATGCATCGTGCTCTTTATCAAATAAACCCATCACAGATCGGATATTATATTATATCGTATTCCTGAAGTATATATATATATATATATATATATATATATATATATATATATATATATATATATATAAATAAATGTATGTGTGTGTGTGTGTGTCTAATGAACACAATACATCTGATCCATTTCAAAAAGTTCATTTTGCCATTTTTATACGGTTTCAGTATTGACAGAATCTAGACTAAAGGTTAGTTAATTGCAAAAGTCAACGAACTCTTCCTGGCTTTTAATAATACCTTCGTTCACATCTTGCTGGATGCATTAAAAAAGCACTGGCGACTGAGTCTTGCGACTTCGAGTGGAAGAATAGGCCTGCGTGAACGTTGCTTCCCATGGGCAGTATGGGTTCGAATCTCACAAAATGCTACTTCTTCATCTTCATCGATCAAACGCTATTAACAGACTGCCAGAGGGAAATCGGTCTGAATCAAATAGTGATAAAAAGCAAGTATTATATTGATATGAAGATAAGAAATAGTCATGAAATTTGAATAATAATGATTTATAATTCTCCATCTAATACAATTGAAACAAAAACAAAAAATGCAATAAAATTATTACATTATCATTATTTCAAACTTATGTAAATTAAATTAAATGATTTGTAATTGAAATAAAGTATTTGTTAAGAAATTTAGAATATATTTTTCTGAATATATATACATATAAACGTATATGCATAGTCACGTGTAGGAATATAAATATGTATTTGCATATATGTGTACATGACACATACACACGCAGACGCAGATATACACGCACACAAGAAGCATACATTTCCGTTGTAGGAAGAGAAATAATTTTTGTACAACAACTAATACTACTCGTGATTATTATTATTATCGTTATTGAGAATTCAGTCTTAACGACCGGAATGTACCTGACAATTTACCTGTCAAGTTATCCAGAATTTGAACGAATGAATAGCGAGAGAATAATAATAACCGGGTGTAAAATAGTTGCCAGGGCTTTGGCCAACCCACTATTTGTCAAACCAGTAGCGAGGTTAACCATGCGGAGGTTTTATGGGGAAAAAGTCATCTAATTGTTTATTATTACATTTTTTAAACTAGTAGCAACTATTTTTTCTTTTATAAAGAAATACCTATATTTTATTTTATTTTTCGAAATGAATTTTGTCATTGTATTTTTATTTTCATAAATAATAGTTGGATGATCATCCCGTCCGTATGAGCACCAGCGTCGCCCAGTCTTGTTATTCGAGGGCCGTCTGATTAACTGTGGGTCGAATGGAGGTTAATAATGAAAGGTGAGAGAAGGCATTTCTCTTGGCTAACACGTCACTGTCCCGTGACTCAATTTGCTGGGGGCAAAAGGCCGGAAAGAATTTATAAAAATAAACCATATCAAAAAAGCATATTTTCATTTCCTCTTTTTGAGAGCTCCTCAACAATGAGCCACAGACCGGTGCTGAGCTGCAAAGCATGTGCTACAAGGCTGCATGGGAACGATACGATTTCGTGCCATTTCTTTGTAAAATAAAAACAAATCCAGTTCCATGGATTTTGATTGTAAATTCGTAAGATAAACCCTTTTAGATAAGAAATTGAGTGTATTAGCCACTTATCAATCGTGGAGTGACTAAGAGTGATTTTAAAGCAATCAGTTGGTGATACAAACATAAAAAAATGTCATGAGCAGTCTCCATAGGTCACTTGACGAAAAAATGGTCTTAGCCACCTCAAAATGACGGTAATTTTTCAAGATGGCCATTCCCTGGCTCATTTGAAGGTGACTGCCATTGGGAGCATAAATTCAACATTTTCTCATAGAAATCGATTAGGTTGTCCAATTAGGGTAGTTTCTATGTCATTTATATATTTCAGATCATACTGAGACCAATTCTGCCTGGTTGCAAAGCCGTCTGGTTGCAAAATGTGAAGCTGTTTCAGAGAGGGTAGATGTGAAGATGAACAAAAAGAGGCTGCTCAAAAAGCATATATGAGATTTGTGTCGCAGCAAGTTGGCAAAGACTATCAAGAAAGATAAAACTTTCTCCAAGCACAATCCAGCTGTCAGTGGAACAAAATCCAAGAAGAACGACCTAAAATATGACCACTGACTTCTCTCCCGACTATCTACCTCTTGCCAGAACTTGCAGTGTGATTTGCAAGAGTTCTTCAAGCAATAGAACCAATCAGTTCCCGCCCCTCTCAGTGATCAAGGGATATTCCTTACATGTATCAAATCACAGCAGTCTGATATAATACAAATCAAAGCGAAATTGCCCCGAGAAAAAATCCAAATCAGACGTTCCAAAATAAGTTTAGGCCATAGGACTAAAAAAACAAAACAAAAAACAAACAAACAAAAAAATACGTGTGCAACTCAGTTGATTCTCTTCTGCAGTGCAGGATTGTGATCTGCAAGCTGTGCAGATTTGTTTCATCCTAATGTAAGACAAGTGTAGACGAGACAAGGCTTAAAGTTTTTACTAGAAAAGAAAAAAAAAACATCTGAATTAAACCCATTAACTTCAGGAGCAGTCAAAGAGCACGCCATACATACTTCCCATGAGGCTGTGTACGTTTGGGGACAGGTATAAATGCGGCAGCCCATAAGACTAGGGATGGATCAAACACGACGACAAATGGGAAATCTTCTTGGCTCCTCTTGCCTTATCACGGTGAATTGGTAGGAGTTGACCAAATGTGGGAACACCAAGGCATGAACCAGGAGGTGTTAGTGTTCTAGAAGTATGGACTTGGATGCTCATGTCTATGCCTTTTCCCCTGCTAGAATCTTTTATACTGTTTGTTGCGGCACATCAGAATTGTTTTGGGTCTACCTTTTCTTTTTCGTTTCCCCATCCCTGAGTCGTTATTTCAAAAATTTATTGGCTGTCAATTTTCGAATAGCTTTTAGAATCTCAATTGATAGCAGTCGGTTTTGCAATCTTGCCCTTTCCAATATTTTGATTGCTTTTGTATGAGGCTATGATTGTTTGCCGCTGACTTGGTTTCAGTGTGTTGCCACTCTTTGTTATCATTCAGTAGTTTTCTCCATATAGTCATTAAATAATGATTTTTTTGTGGCAGAATTAGTTTCAGTACGGTCTAAAACATAAGATTACACAGAAACCCCCTTAATAGGACCACACAATCAATTTATATGAGACGGTTGAATTTAGGCTCTTGGCAGCAGCCACCTTCGAAAATTTTTGGTTGATTGTTTTAGCACCATTGGCTTCAGCATGGGCTAAAACATGAGAAATGACACCAAAACTCCTTAATTGGAAAACCCAATCAATTTCTTTGAGAAAGGGTATCATTTTAACATCTATGCAGCAGCCATCTTGAAAAATCGCCGACATTTTGAAATTGCAAGTGGCTAGGCTCATTTTCTCATCAATTAAACTATGGAGACTGCTAATGCCAGTTTTCATGGTTATATCACCAACTGAACGTTTAGTTCACTTAGCTGCTCCACTAAAATGACTTATAGTTGAATTCACTGTCGGTCGGTCTGCAAGAATATTGTCATTATTAAACTGGTCCACAGGAGTTAAAAGTTTGGGGATCCCTGCTCTTTCGATTTTTTTTATTCATTTGTTTTTTGTTTTATCAGTTTCATGCTTATATTCAAGGCGTCGTTCTGAGGTGGAGACTGCGGTTGCATTATTTCGACCGTCCATTTTTTTTTTTTACTTTATTTAACGAGCAATTTCTTATCGACTTTGGGCTGACTAAACCCATCAAAACTTCACAAGAGTCTCGTTAACCATGTGTTTCGGGAACACGTTACCTACTCTATCTGTTGCCAGCCTCCCACTGAGCTGGACGAAGGGTTTGACGACTGTGGCTTTAATTCAAAGTTGTCCTTCACCTAAATTAATCATCAACCAAGGCAGAAATCCTCTCTTCTGCGTTTTCTCTGTTGCTGTCTTCATCATTGAACGTTTCATAAAAGAAAGAAACTATGCTCTTAACCTTTTGCACACTGAATTCCTTTTTTGGGTGCTAAGGTTTTGTACACTCAGAAACGTTGAAACCCTACAACTTGTGTGTTTGTTCCGAATGACTGAAATTGACATGAAGTTGGCATTGCTACACAACGGCTAAATTCAAACACACTATACATATATATAGGCGATCGGAGTTGACTTGAGTGGCAGGACACTCTTTCTGCGAAATCACCTACAGTGTGGTAAAGGTTGGAATGGTATTCTCTACAGAACAGACAGTTGTCCCCTTACAGTATCCTAATTCTAAACGGCCATATCTGCATTTTGTCAACTCACACATCCCATAAGCATTGCCCTGACCTACGTGTGAAGTCTACCATAAACACAAATGGAGTTATTATCAATATTTGCTTAGTTTTTCTTTCATCTTATTTGTTTTAGTTTTATCTTGACAACCTGATCGTTTTACATTTTGCTACCATTAGAGATGGAAAGTCATCCTAAATCTCCATTCATTGAGCCAGGTCGGAAACACCCATCTCTTTTTGAAAACCATCTGATATGGACGACGCCTAACTGATTTGAGCTCGGATAATCATCAGTTGATGAATTCCAGATTTAGTCATATCACCATATTCTTCCTCGCCTAAGAGTTGCTCGCAATAATGTTTGGAAAAGGATGAATGTGGTGCTTTGGTTTGATATGAATTATACTGGCTAAAGGGTCTCCGTGGCCTAATTGGAAAGGCTTAGTCCATGACAGATTAGACCCCAAAAAAGAAGATGCAATCCGAAGTCATGTCAATCGCCACTTCTTCGTTTTCCAACTCATGATGTTAATTCAACAGTCGTTGAGTATAAAATGAGTTAAGAATTTTTATGAAAAGCATCCAAGAAGAAGACGAAAAAATAAGTAAAGAATTTATGATGACAATGTTTCATCTAAGAAATTCAGACATATCTAGACTACTACTACTACTACTACTACTTCTACTACTACTACAACGTTTAAACAAGCAACAAAATGAGAAGAAAGAGTGAAAAATTATCAACACCGCTGCATCTAGGAAATTCAGATAACTTTAGACTATTGCCAACTAAACAATTAAATTTCTTAATTCAATTTTTCCATTGCTTACAAGTAAAATTAGATTTCTTCTAATAGAGTAATTTATTTTTAGAATGAATTGCTGAGTCACATCAAAAATAGCACTAGTGAAAAGATTTAAATGAGTTTTCAAATTATAGAAAGAGTATAAGCTTTCAAGGACATAATTGATCCGTATACTGTGTTGAATTGTAATATTATGTATATTTATGTACATTTAATTGTGAACTTATGAAATTTATTTTGTTTTTAATGTAAAAGAAATATCATTTATTATTAGAGATGCTTGGAGAGGCATAATATTCCGCAATTTCAAAGGAATTAACTGAGAACTTGAAGATATCTCGTGGACAGTCATGAGCGTATCCAAATGGGTACAAAAAAAAAAACCAAAACAAAAAACGAAAAGTATCTCTTTATAAAAAAAGAATCAATCACTTATTCCTTACTTCATCATTTCCCACCCATCCATAATATCTAATTGAAATTCATGGAGGACTTTAGGAGATATAGTGTGGACAGGCAGAAAGACAACCGAAAAAACGTGTCCAAATCGATATACCGCCTCAACTTTGGTGGCAAAAGTAAAAAAAAACAACAAAGAACAATAACAAAAAAACAAAACTGCTAACTAAGTTGTTGTTATAAAAACCTAGGCAAAGACAATGTTGATACTATTTATAATTTATTCATAAATAAGGACAAGACACGTATTGTTTATTTTAATCCAGTAAACTAATTGTTATTTTAATTCTGTCCCATTCTTCTTTTCTATCAGCAACAATGTCCATAATCTAAATATAACCCTATTGGTGACTTCTAAACATTTATGCAATGAATGTTTGGATTCATAATGCATAGCTTGCAAGATCAACACTGCAACACGAGGAAGTATTTTTACATACGATGCGCAATTATGGCTATTATTCAAAGGTGGAAGAGAAAACTGTTAGCTGTGAAGTGCAATGCTTGTCAGGAATATGAGTCATGCTACTCGTTAGCCCAAACATATAATCATGGTGAAAATAAATTTAAAAAATGGTGATGTCCTCCATGCACATAAAGACGGAATATCTGAGTGGCTGCACATGATAAGTGCCCAAGGAACCATTTTTTAAAAAGTTGATATTTTTGTTATTTTTAGAGCTACAATACTCAGTTTTTTTTTCATTTTGAAGCTTGAAAACTTCATGAATCATGATGTTAGGTATTCAAGTTTGAAAAACAAACATAAAGACCCTGAGCACTGTAGCTCTAAAAGTGGCAAAATTATTAAATTAAAAAAAAATTTTTTTGGGGTACCTATCATGTGCGGCCACTCATTTAAAACTCATGAACAACAGTGTCCACAAACCACTTTAATTATATATATGTATATATATATATATATATATATATATATATATATATATATATATATATATATACTGTCTCTGGTATCAGGACAACTGCCTTCAGAGTAATCGCCCTAAAAAAAATACGTACGAATCGGTTCTTATAAAATTGGTCCTATTGTGCTGTGGGTCTAAATAACTGATGGTTCTATTAAGCGGAATTCACTGTACCCAAAAGAGCAATATCAACTCCATTGTAAAAATATTTATACACTATAAGGCCAACTTGATTCCTTCATTTGCCAATGTGTTAGATAAAACTAAGTAAATATTCATAAACTCTCTATTCTTTCAATCCAGTCATGTATGACTTAAAATAATACATGATTGCAGGTCTGGTAGTTTTATGGATGCATGGGAGAAATGGCTGATTAATGAATAAGTGAATCATTTGCCTTTTGTCGGATCGCTAAACTCACCTATCGGTGCAGCTTGTATACATGACAAATACATAGATGGATAGCCGTCCATCCAGAATACTAAAGAAACCCACGTTAACAATTTTGATTGATGTTGCCAAGGTTGGTTCATATTTTCTAATACACTCTAGTACACGTACATAAACGTATCTATAATCTGAATTCAGGATTGACAACAGTGATAATTTCGAAAAAAAATAATTAGATTTATGACAGTTCAATAATATTCATATGAATATCCTCTTGTATATCAGAATAAAGTATATGATTAAATAGACTACAGGCATTTCGCATTAACTCTCTAATGTTAATAACGCAGTAGTAATATTTCACTTATGCGCCTCGTAACACTACCTTCGTAATCCTCCCTTTCAAACTATTCTATTTTGGTCGCCGTTTCACGTGAAATCCACTCACTTGTAGCATATCCAAAAGTAGAAAAAGACTTCCGTGTTCATTGCTTACCTTTCTTTTATCTTCACACAGTCAATACTCTCTCATCTCCACACAGCAGCACGTAAAAATGATGCAAAGCGGCTTAATTCATCATTTTTTCTATTTCACTAGGGAACAAACCAGGCTTTTTACCAGCTTTCTCAATATGACATACAGTCGTTGGCAAAATTAACAAGATCTTCATCTCTCTTGTTCAGTACTTTGTATCCGAATTCGCCGACGTAAATTTTATTACTTTGTCCTACCTGAACGTTGCATTCTCCCATACTGATGTATTTCTTGGTATCGGAACATGAAGTTCAAGTCATCGTAGAAGTTGTCCATCTCCTCCTCAGTTGACTTTGAAGTGGGAGCATAGTCTTGAATAATGTTCTGTTTATACCTCTTTGAGAGCTTTACGGTGATACTAGCTATGACACCCGAGATTCAAACTGCAGCTGGCAGAAAATAGCATGATGGGCTAGATAAGTACAGAAAGTAGTGGCTCTGCAACGCCCATCAAAAGGAAGTTTGGCGAATCAAGAGGAATGTCTACATCCAACGACAGACTCCGAAAGAAGGATAATGGTGATGATGATGATGATGATGATGATGATGATGATGATGATGATGATGATGATGATGATCGCTGTCAGTGTGTTTAGAAAATCTTAATCAGATCTTCAGGTGAAATATTGGATTTCACTTTGATGATTTTATAACTTGAACGTCACTGAAATATCCTTTTATTCTTCGATAATAACCAGGTAATCTTTGACATAAACAGGATACAATGATCAGTAAATCATTATTATTGCACATTTTTAAAAAGTACTCCGATCAGTAAAATAATTGTGTTGAATTTTTATTTTATTCGAATGAGAGAAACAAAGTGTTTAAGTGTGTTGTTGGAGTCAAGAGTAACCAGCACTCATTAAGATGGTAATTACTTAGCAAGAGATTGGAATAAAGTACAGCTATCTTTCATAACTGTCAATAGATACAGAAGTTGTATTGTTGCAATAGGTCGCAGCCAGTCCCAGTTTCCTTGTCGACAAGCAGTATATGAATGAGGTGAAAAGACTAGCAATAGGTTGAGCAGGTTTTCTCCATACTGACTTCCTTATCATTTATGATTGTGCGTGTGTAAGTGTGATCAGAAGTGTCGGCACTCATGCCTTTGTAATGATTGTTAACTTCAAATAGACACCCTCTTCTTTCAGAAGCGAATATTGAAAAGAGAGAATAATGCATTCCGCTTGATTCTATTTTATTCGACGCCAATTTTTTTTCCAACTCCTCTACAGGCTCTGGTCAATATCGGACTGGAAAACAAAGGTTACGTTTATCTTTTAGGCCATTTTCCTAGAAAGAAAGGGCAGTCTTATTTGCCATCAAATTTAACTCTAGATAAAACTAATATATATTACTAAAACTCTAAACTTTGTTGAAAAAAATAGAATTATGGTTGTTAGTCTGAAAGAGCTAGCAACATGTTCATAAGGCCAAAAGTAATAACTTGCTTCAATCCATCTCCGTCCATGACGATCGCGATTGTGCTATCTTCTGGCGTGAATTTCCAGCAAATCTTTCCATACCATCACTCCATCTTCTGTCAGGTCTTTTCCCTTTGCTTTTACTATCTCGAGGGCATCAATCGATTAGTGTTGTGCACTAGCTGTGGTCCTATCTCCTGGCTAAGTATCATGCCCATCTCCCTTTTCGATTAATTTTATACATAATATCCTTCAGTCTTGTCCTCCTTTTGATCCATGTTCTTCTTATCCCTACCATTGTTCTTTCCATGTCTCTCTCTGTGGTATCCTGAGTTATATTTTAATCTGAAAGAGGACAAAAGAATGAATTTAGCTTATGGCATGTCTCCTTGAATGTTGATAACTCAGGGCTAAGCAAGCATCTACGTTCATTCTTATTGTTTACACCTCATATCCAAAGGTGTCATTTCAATAATGAATGTAACATAATGATTCAAATTTTGAATAGTCATCAGCGTACCATTCTTTTCAAGGAAGTTCTTAATCTTTAAACAAGAATACCGTTTATTCCTGTAAACCTGTGAAACCATTTATGGTTCTCTGGGTACGAGTTTTTCTGATTTTATAGACATGTCAGTTATTTGATCATGGTTTAAATTATTACAATATCCTTAGATACTATGCCTCTTCCCGTGCAAATGGAAAAAGTAAATGAAATGAAATGAGTTGAGTAAACTAGAAAGTACGATGAACAAAAAAAGTATGGCATTCAAATGTGAAGAAAACGACAAGCAAACTGGATGGAGGAACACAAGTAATCATATATATATACTGTTAGAGAAGCCGCAAATTTCAATTTTGGGGGTGAAATTAGTGAAAACTTGTCTCTAGACGTATTTTGCTTGAATGATGATTCATTTTGAGTTTTAACTTAGGTATCAAGTTAATTACTTTTTCATATTTATTGAATTAAGCGCTTAATGGTGACCAGGGAGAATTCAAGTTGTGACTGACTCAGTAAATGGATTATCTTTTAATCAGAATATATTAAAAGAGAAATTTCAACAAATTTCACCTGAAAAATTACCATTTGCAGCGACTACAGCAGTAAATGTACATCTATGGTTAGTCATCGATTCAGTTCGCTTTTGTTTATTTGCTCACTGAATTAAAAACCGTCAATCAAAACTGCCACCAAAGCTGTCAAAATATTGTTTTCCAGTTTTTAAGTTGGTATGGCAAGCTGACAGTCTATGTATCACGCGTACAGGCCGCAACCATGGTACTAGACGGCTGAGACTTTAAGTATTTACACTTTATCATGTCTACTGAATTTTTTTAACCATCTCCTCCAGAATAGTCTCGGGGTTCGATTTGCAATGTGAGCTAATGCCAACTTTATCCCTCAGTTTGTGTTCAGCAATATTTACGTTTTTTTTCCAGATTTTTTTCATTTTTTTCATTGATCAAAACCCAATAAATGATTGGAGAAGTAACTTATCCATTGATCGCACTTTTAATATCATTGTTATTGATCACTCCCATATAGCACGTTGCAAAGATTTAAAAAAAAATGATAACTGTATTTGAGAATAAAAAAAAAATCTCACCTTACTTTTTGAATTACACGGGAAAAGGTACAGAAGAGACTGGCAGATAGCTTGGATTAAAACAAGTTGGGGCCCTGACAGTGCAGATGCAGGAACATAAAGATTGTTAGGGTCGAATTATCATCTCAAATTTTTCTCCAAGAAAAATTATGTAACACACCCATCAGTGTATACCTGAATTTTGGATTTGTGTCATGACAAATTCTGAGCTTCAAAAAAAGAAAAAGAAGAAAAAAAGAGAATGAAGAAATTGGTCCAGAATAAAAGCGTCTAAATTACAGATACAAAACTCAACTAGAAAAAACCCAGAGAGTGCATATAACTGCCAATGCTATCACCATCTCCATCATCGTCCGTCGTTGGACATAGACCTCCCCTAAGATTTGCAAGACCTGTCTCCCATTACCGTTGCTGAGACAATACTTTCTGGACTTGTCTCATTTTTTGTTGGTCACAGTTTCACATATGGTCTCTGGGGATCCACGTCGTAAGTTGCGATGTCCTGCAGTTTTCTTGTAATATAACCACTGTACTGTCTTGTGACCTCTCCATGTGATGTTGAGCACGATTCTTCTCGCCTGTGCACGTCACATGGTTCTCTGTTTCAGGGTCAATCTTTTGGTTTGATTCATTGGTGATCATTCTAAGGATGCATAAATTATATGCATCACTTTTTGAAAAAGACTAGCGGGATTTTCTTGTTTTTCAATGCTCTATTGGAATCTTACCCACCCCAAGTGATTCTTTACTAGCCAAAAAACAGCAATGTTAAGATAATTGAAAAATTTATGACTTAATCCCCCTCTGTCCAACTTAGTTGCCCGGGAAAATCTCTAGATGTGACAACACAGGGATGAAAATGATATTTTATATAGAAAAGGATGAATTCACGCTCATGTTTCCCTGAGGCGAATGTGAAATGAGGGTACAGTTCAGCATTATAGTCACTGTAAATAGAACTCCCTATTATGAGACCTTCAGACATTTAGTTTATGAAAACTGGCAGATTTCCGGAAGATTTGAAGGTCTAATGAGCTTAAAGAAAAAAAGTAATCTTCTCCCTATCAATTTTTGAAATTGGTCGGCAAATTGTATTCCATAATTTCTAAACGGTGGTCTTTTGTTGCTCTCACTGATTTCTTTAGCGATGGAATTAGTTTTCTATGTGAGCGTGAGAGCAGACTCGATTTCATTTTCGTAAAATTCGACCTTAAAATGTATGTTGTATGTAAATTGTATCCTGCTGATTTCAGATATGCCTTTATTTTTCCTCTGCGATCCTTCATCGGTTGGGCCAGTGCCCATTTCAAGGCAGACCCACGCAGATCTGCTTGCCACCTCGGGCAAACTGGCATAAGCATTGAGAGAAAGAGAAATTCACATCAATAGTTACCTATGACGAATAGAAATTGAAGCTGCAGTTAGGCATTCTACGTACATTTCTAAATAAGAGCACGTCTCATGAAACCTTCAAATATTTCCTTTCTCGAACCTAACAGATTTCCAGAAAGTTTGATGGTTTAATAAATTGAAAGTCCATGGAATTAAGAGGGAAAAATAGTATCAAATATAATATAGACACAGCAATAATTGAATCAGCAACAAAAAAAGAAGAAATCACATTTGCAAAGACAAATGGGAAGTGATGGCCCAGTTCATAATTATAACAATATTTTAAAAAGAAACCCACCGTAAAACCTGCAAAAACGAACAAACTGTAAAGGACAAACTCTTTGAAAGCATCTACAATTGAAAAGAAATCTTTCCCTGTCAGAGTTTGAACTTGGCTTACTATTCTCTTTTTCTGAGGTTCCAATCACTCGGCTACCGAATCGCCATGACTTTCCAACGAAGAATTACTACCCCAAAGGAATATTCTAAAATAGCATTGTTCCTCCCTAACATATGAGTCCGTTCGAATAAATGATGAGAAAACCACCCCCAGAGGATGCTGATTCAAAATATACACGTAGTTTAGTTTCATGGATATTACTCTATTAGATTTTGAGAAAATCTGAGATGAAAAAAGCACAAGGAAGAATTTTTTTCCCAACAGACTTGTTTCTGAGAGTGCGAACGTAGGCCTCATGGAAATTCATGAAGTTTTTTTTGTTAAATTGAGTCTTATCGGCAAATTCTGACCTGCAGCTTTTCATATATGCCTAAACTCCATTCAGCATTAAAACTACATTGTAAAAAAAAAAAAACCTGAAAAATAATTCGATCAAAACTAACAAACTTCGGTGAATTTTGACGTTCAAATAGTTGGAAGGCATGTAAGATTGAAAAGAAAAAAAAAAGACTTCCTCAGTTGGAGTTTGAACTTGGTTTGTTACTTCCTCTTCTGCCTATTCCAGACCTACCTTTGTTTATGTGCTATGATGTGTAGTTCTCGACATGTTGGAGTAGAAACACACACACACACACACACACACACACACACACACACACTCACACACACATGTACACACACACATATACGTTGGTTCAATATAGTATGGATAAACACAGCAATAATTGGATTAGCACTAGGAGAAAATTTGCAGTTTTCTAATGACAAATAGAAAGTGACGGCCCCGTTTAGAATTATAACTGCATTGCAAATAAAAAAAACCCTTCAAAGACCAGTAAGAACTTGTTTTATCGAAACTGACTAGTTTCTGTGAGGCTTGGAGGGAACATAGTTTGAAAGCATATAAAATTGAAAGGAAAAAAAACAAACTTTTTCAGATTTTGAACTTGGTCTGCAACTTTTTTTCTAAGTCCCAAGAACTAAGTTATTGAACTGCTATGACTTCGAAACGACAAATTACTGTTCAAAAAGATATTTTCAGGATAGCATCAACCTCCCCCCACTAACAAATAAGTGAGTTCAAATAAACAATTATAAAACTTCTGCAGATTATGCTGATTCATAATATACAAATGACCTGATTTTATGAACCTAACGCAAATAGTTATGGGGAAAATCCTGGACGAAAAAACAAAACAAAAAGACTACGAGGAAAAAATATTCAATGACAGACTTATTTCCCAAGAGTGCAAATGCAGACCCCACAGAAATCGACGAATTTTGTATTCCAAATTTGACCAAAATCTGTGAGCCATGAGTGATTTGAGACATGCTGATTCTAGAAATGCCTTTGTCTCTGTTTTGTGATGTATAGTTATCGGTATCTTTCAGTACGAAACACAGGCACGTGCGTTAGTACTCTATAATAGAGATGATGTGACCCTTTTGTGTCTGCTTTTCACAAAAGATAATTTTAAATATTTGGTTTACGGCAGAAAACAGACCCATTCATATCTATCATGAGTTGATACACATTGGGCATAAGTGCTCCGTAACTTACAATATTGGGTCAAGTGAGGTCAGTGTTCGAGTATATACATATGTACCCCTTCCATGCTAAAATCTTCACGGGCAAATTCGAAGAGACCCACATATACCCAGAGATAGACAAAGATTGCATCTTCCGTGTCAGATATGTAGAATACATTCTTTTCATCTGTACAAAAGTTGAAGCCGAACTAAAGAATTTTTTTCACACTTGAACTCAACACGCAATAATATCAAATTTGACCAGGAAAAACGTACTGAATTCATAGCATACCTTGACAGCTGCATATGCATATATGATTGCTTTACTGATAGTGAACTCAACAGACACAACTATAGCCTATTGCAACATTTAACTAAACAAGGACATTTACTAGAAGATACAAATGACAAAATAAAATAGACCACTACAATACCCAGAGAAGAAACCCTTATACTCTCTAACAGAAATAAACCTGATTGCATACCACTCATAATCACCTTCCATAACACACTCCCACCTCTGTCGAATCTGATCAGTAAGGGATAGAATTTACTAACAATCAAAGTGTAACTCAAAGAAATATTCTTAGAACCACGTGCCATCGCCTACTGAAGACCACAAAATATCAAAGATATAATTAGCAGTAGCACTATCATAAAAGATAAAATTTCACACCACAAACATCCATGAAACTGTTGAATTCTTCCAACCTAGCAACAAAAGAAATAGCCTATTATACAACCACCTGAAGCACATTAAAACCTTTAGTAACTCTACCTCTGATTAAATTTTTTACACACACCACAATTCTAACTATTGAAGAAAAAATGTTATTAACCTCCTAGAATGTAATAGATGTAAAATACAATAATAGGCAAGTCTGAGTAACAATGCAACATAAGGCTTGATAACTTTTGCATAGTATCAATCTTTCAAACATCTAAACCAACTCCCAGTAGAATTACACCCTTGCATCCATGGCCATAATTTTGGTACTGATGTGAGATTTACAATCATTGGAAAAACAGAGAAAATACACCCCCAGACTCGACAAAAATCATACATTAACATGAAAATATGGGACTTGACAAACTTGAAACTCTCTCCCCTAGGAGACTCAACATTAAACTTAACATCCCTAACAACACTGATCTCTAATACCAGAATCCTGTCACTCCAAACAATTCGATATTCGATCATACATAACAACAACCGCTTTACCCCACCATCTGGACTAATACCTGAGATAGCCTCATACCCATCTTACCAAGCACTCACAGTCTGATACTGAGCAACTATCCAACTCCTCAGTATCCAAGACAACCAACGATCCCTCTTAGCAACACAACCAATAAAACACTTAGAATCGCTGCTACTACTTCCAACAAGATACCCAAGCATACCAACGCAGATTTCATCACTCTCGGGCATTATGACACAATTTCCATTTTTGCTTCCAAAACAACACATCAGATGCAGAATTTGTTTTCTACGGACGCCTTTTAACCTCGAGAGTTTGTCTCATTCCTTATAGTTCACACACACTCACACACACATGTATAAATGAATATATACATGTGCTCATTTATGCACATGTATATACATCTATACATACACATATGTATATATATACATATATGTATATATTCATAAATATATATGTATACATATATATATATAGAGAGAGAGAGAGAGAGAGAGAAAGAGAGAGGGAGAGAGAGAGACAGAGGGGAGAAAAATGCCTATATATAGACATGCCTATGTAGATACATCCATACACATACATAAACAGAATAGTATCCTATATCTATTTCATGAATAATGAAGATTAATATTATCTTTGTTGTTTCTGTTCGGTGCTGTCGGTGCTCTCTACTGCCTTACTTTATTGTATGTCACATCCAATAATCAACACCCCTTGAACAGAATCTCTTATCTCGTTCGCACTTTTTACTACCTTTTGTCAAAATTCCAACACGTGCGCATGCATACACGCACACACATGCACGTATATATATTATATGTACAAGGTATTCTCTGTGAAAATATCAAAAGATATATTTCTATATGGATATATGTGTATATCACACACACAAACATACACACACACACACACACACACACACACACACACACACACATATATATATATATATATATATATGAAGGTAAATTTTACAGATAATAAGGAAAACCACGCGTTGGGTGAATAAGTATTTATTCACTGACGTTTCAGAGGAAATATCCTACATCTCTAGCGTAATAAGAGAAATGCTTGTTAGATGAAGAGAAAATATAGCTAAATACATTGGTAAAAAGAGATAGAGGAGACTAGGTAAATCGAATCAATATGAATAAATGGAAACTTACTGAATGGATAGGTATGAATAGATCGTGAGTGCTGATGAGATAGATACAATATGATGCACCCGGTTAGCCTGTTATTATAGAAGAAGAAGAAGAAGAAGAAGAAGAAGAAGAAGAAGAAGAAGAAGAAGAAGAAGAAGAAGAAGAAGAAGAAAAAGAAGAAAAAGAAGAAAAAAAAGAAGAAGGAGAAAAAGAAGAAAAAGAAGAAAAAGAAGAAGGAGAAAAAGAAGAAGAAAAAGAAGAAGGAGAAAAAGAAGAAAAAGAAGAAGATAAAAAAGAAGAAGAAAAAGAAGAAGAAGACGAAGAAGAAGAAGAAGGAGAAAAAGAAAAAGAAAAAAAAGAAGAAGAAGAAGAAGAAGAGGAGGAGGAGGAGGAAGTCGTCGTCTCAATTTAGATAAATAGAAAAAAAAACATATATTGAAAACGCATGACTACGAGGAGGGCATGGTCTCACCTTAGAGGTATAAGCCCGTCAAACTCACCAGAAAAATATCACATGTAAAAAAAACTTATTCAGTTAAATAATCATTTACATCTATATAAATAAAAAAAATTGAAAGTTGAATTAAGACAATAAGCTTCATTATATGGTACAAAGTCTTCTAATAAAATAATCAATCAACGAATACCTTTAAATGTTAACATGCTGAATTGGAAAATACTATATTAAGGGGGTTTCATTTATCAAAATACTTCAATTCAAACAGTACCAGCCAGTAACGAGTTGACCGAATCAAATAGATACTAATTGGTTACAAAAGATAGGTATTCATACTAGGAAAGAGTTAACAATATAAACTTCTTTTCGCAAGAAATCATCACCGGAGAACACCAAAATGTGCTAAAATTCCTGTAAGCAATTTTATGGCCATCATCGATAATCAATAATAGCTAGAATTGCCATTAAATTATTGGGAAATAGCTAAAAACCTGCTTAAATTGCTGCAATTAGCACTAAATTGGGCTAAAAAATAGCGATGAATGTTTAATTCTGGTGCTGCCAAAACAAGAAACGAGCTAATTTCATCGCAGAAAGCGATAAATTGGCAATACTGACTACGGCCCCCTTGTATAGAAAAATGACTACCCACTTTGAAACATCGTATTTGAATTTCTACCTTTTGCTTTAGGCTTGAAAGCCGACATTGGACTGGTGGTTACTGCTTCAATCATAAAAAAGACCGGAAGTCACTGATTTTTAGCTGGAAGTCTTTTGGCTTCCAGGGAAGGAATTGAGGAGGAATATGACTAAGGTGAGGAACTTAAAATGGGAAGTATGATGATGAACAAATGAATTGATGTCAATGGGAGAGTATTTGAGGTAATTTAGGATCACAAAGGGAGGAATTAATCTTAGATTCTCAGTAACACTAATCAAGTCATATCAAGCAAAGTTTGTGATTCAGTTTCAGATTTTACGAGAGCACAAGGATTCCGACTATTGTGGGGCTAGATAATTTGTTTTACCTGGGTAATTTATGGTCAAACTTTTTTTTTCTGACCAAACTTGTAATCAGGGATTAATTAAGAAAAAAAAAATCAGGATTAGCATTGGAAATGAAATTTGCGAACCGTATTCTAATCTCAACAAGAGAATTAAAAAAAAAAATTATGAGCTTCCGTTCTATAAACAGTTTTGGGAAACTATTTCCAAAAGTTTCAGGATGAGTGCGTGTCTATTTACAAGGTAGCTATAATACTATACTGGGCCCTTACTTTTCGGATGTAAATTTCCATTTCTCCTCGTGCTTTTGCTGGTTAATCAGTATTTTTCTGAAAAAAAAAGGAATGTAACCCTAACCCAAAAATAAAACATGTTTTTCTCCCAACAAAAGCTACAATCCTTAATTCCTATCTTTAATTCAAACACGACAATAGAACATGTTCGGATTTGCCATGCAAACTACTAACGGTAAGAGGGAGCCTAAGAATCCTCAGTTAAAAAAAAATAAACGAGTGATGGTTCGAGGGCCTGCCTGAGGGTGAGTGCAGCCTTATGCAGATCTGCCCGTGTGTGTGTGAGGGGAAAGGTGTGTGCTTGAGGGATCGACCTAGCCCCATTTTGCCCGAGAGTGTGTGAGGGCCCGACTTGAAGTGGATGTGCCCCATCTGTATTTGATTTTATAAACTCTCCATAAAATTGTTTTGCTGTGTTGAGTTGTTGCACATATATATATATATATATATATATATATATATATATATATATATATATATATATATATATATATATATATATATATGTGCATGCGTGTGTGTGTGTGTGTGTGTGTGTGTGTGTGTTGATTGATTGATCGATAGATAAATAAATATTCATACATTGTACATGGATCACCATAACCAGCGCGTGTACCAAGACTAATAATCTAAAAAATGATCTAAAATTATTAAGAAAAAATAATTTTCATCTTAAAATAGCGTTGTTAAATCTGGAGATCGAGAAAATTACAGATTCGGTCATTGTTGGTTCTGAACAATAATGACCTCACACAGTATTTTAAAAAACAAATTATGCAATATTTTAAGGTTTTACTTCAAAAAATGTGACCTGGAAGAATTAGGTGTCAATCGAGAGAAAATTGACAATCGGAAAGGATAAAAAGGAATTTACCATGAAAAAAAACTCAATAGCAACCACCATGAGATCGACATCTTTTGGCTGCATGCCGTGTAGAGGTGATCAATTGAAACATTAGAAATAGGATGATGAATGAATAGGTTACTTCTCTCGCCGTTTGTAAGGTAGTGACCACAAAGAAGCCTGAATTTAAGAATAGACAAGCGTGGATCAATTTAGGATAAAATTACGTTCTAAACTGACCCCTCACTATAAACTCATTTGGGGAGGCTATTTTCAAAATACAGAAAAATATTTTCCTCTAGAGATAATTGGGAGTAAATTTTTAGATTTTCTGTCCTCTAGCTCCATTCGTACGCACGACACGTATGTAGCCAGCCAGCCTACAAGGTTCACTTAAAAACTGAAGAAACCTACGTCCATAGTTTGTTGACTGTTTTGGTTGACTGTTTCTAAAAGATGTTCTGCTACGAGCAAAAGATAAGGTGAGTAAAGAAATGACAGAAAAAAAAGAGATGGTAGGTGGAAGAGATGCTTAAAAAAACAAACACAGGATGCGACAATAAAGCACTTTGAATTTTGCAAAGCCCGCGCAATGCCCATTTTTACCAATGAAATAGATTTGCCATTGATTTTTTTTTCTCCACCTTTTTTCTTTTGTGATAGCCTTTAACGTTCAACTCTTAAATCTTACATCAATGGTATGCTCCGTTTTTTCCCCTCAGCATTTAACGTTTAACTCATGACTTACGTCTGTAGCATGCTGATAACGTCATTTTCCACTGTGAAGAAAAGTTGAAACCGGTTTGATAACACAGTAATTTACAATTCAGAGCTGAAGGGAGAAGACAACTACATCTACCTAGGACAACGAATACCCATGAAATCCTCAGAAGAAGAAATCAGGCAATGAATCACTCTAGGTTGATGAGCTTTCGGTAGAGCAACCTTCACATTTAAGAACAAGAAAATCTAATAGGTCCGTAGGCACATTGTACTCACTCATTGCGATAGTTTATAAAACCATAGTCAATTAGTTTGCAGAAGCATAAAACCCTGTTAGATTTTTAAGAAAAGACACACCCCATGCTGCATTTGTCAGTGATGTTAAATCCGAAGCCGAGATTCTAGCATCGCTCACTATTGCACAAAGCATTGCACCCGCGGAAGTACCACACCCATTCAAATTTGTTACAGATGGCAAACCCAATGCGCCCACGACGGTATCATAGCCTTTTTGCATTGGTTACCGACAGCTAATTCGATGTTCTCACGGAAGTACTAAATCATTTTGCACTGGTTACTGATTGATGGGCTGAACTGCCCGCGGAAGTACCACG
This sequence comes from Thysanoteuthis rhombus, assembly GCA_963457665.1. NCBI lineage: Eukaryota > Metazoa > Mollusca > Cephalopoda > Oegopsida > Thysanoteuthidae > Thysanoteuthis > Thysanoteuthis major. Next base: position 24,504,401 of record OY735201.1, read on the forward strand.
CCTTTTTAGAACTGTTACTGATGACAAATTCGATACGCTTACGGAAGCACTGCGCCCTTTCCCAGTGGTCACTGACAGCAAAGCCACAGACTCCCCCACTCTTTTGCACTTGTTACGGATGACAGAGACATCACGCCCACGGAGGTACCACACTCCTTTGAACTCTTTTCTGACGACTGGCTCGATGAACACAGGGCAGAAACAAATCGCGTTACACTGTTTGCCGATAGCAAAACTGATGCCTAAGGAAGTACCACGCCCTTTTGAACTTCTTAATAGAGATATACCCGATGCGTTCACGGAAGCATACCACCTCTTTGTACTCGTTATTGATGACTAAACTGTTGTCTTTTGCACCAAAAATTGATGTCACACTTTAGGACAACCATGTCTTGTATCACTGGCACAGGTGCTCTGCGTTTATCCCAAGTGAAAAACCTGAATTTCCAGCACTGCTTCCCAAGGCAAGCAATCTTTTGGAACTTTGAAATTATAAACAACGCAGCGTTTTCCTCTAATTTTAACTTTGTGGCATTGTAAGCCTAATCTTATTAAATCTTTTTGGTGAGTAAACTTAAGGCAATGCCTCCAGATAAAAATAATTTTAAACACAGGAATACATTGATTTGTGCGATTAATTAGTTCCAGGAAGTTCTGTGCTGTTCAAAACTGCACAGTTCAATTTAATGTATTTGTTTTCAGCCTATATAAAAAAATAACATCAATACCTTAACCGTACTCTGTCAAAACCACCACAAATCAATACCGTACTATTCAGGGTATTACTATGAGAGTACCAAAGAGAAACGAATAAGTGAGAAGATCTCCAAATTTTGAGCTGACCAAATCTGGTTGGAAAAAATATACATTACTATAATATCTGATGTGATACCGTTAACTCAGTTCTGACTACCGAGAGTGTCAATCATGCCGCTAGTTGAGTGGATATTCTAAGAAATAAAAAGCAGTGATGTATTTGTATGTAGTCAGAAGCCTTTTTTGACAGCAGTTAATTACGCTAATACTCAATTGAGTTGAGGCTGGGATTAAATTAATATGAGAATTTGTAGCCAAATTCGTTGCTAAAATCAGAATGCATATTGAAAAAAAATGTCAGTCTTTTTGCCGTCAGATCTGAATGTTTGCTACTCTCACCAAGAATGTATCTTTCTGACATCGATAGAGGTCTGAATTCGTAGTTGATGATTGTGTCCTTTGGTTTTACTGCACGAAGATAAAGTCAGCATTATCTTATGAAAGTATTTTGTGCAATGAACTTTTGAATTTAAAAGCAACCAAAAATAATCATACAACAGAAATGAATGGTGGAAAAATGGCCAATCAATTGTAATAAAGACATCACCCATTACTGATTTACAGACGTAAGAGAATAGCAATCTCAAGAATCTAGCTGACTTTGACTTGAAATAATTTATGAAGTAAGGGTTTCAATTCACAGATAATCAAAAGGGCACGAAAAGGCAAAAGAAAAACAAAAAACAAAAACAAAACAAAAAACATTGAAATTTTCATTCAATGGTTAAAGAAAAACATAATTTCATTGTATAATTTTTCCATATTTTGAAAAAACAAAATCATAATCGGATATGTTTGTTCCATTAGACATTTATGGGGGAGTTATCAAATACATTAAAATAGCAGATCACCTAACGTACACGTCCGTCCTGTTTAGTCATGTAATATAAACTAATTCAAGCTTGTATTTTCAATACTTTGATGACGTAATCTTCTGTCGTTGTAAAAGCATGGGAAATCTCAATTACTTCATTTTTCGTGATGTATACGTTTTAGTAGATTTCTAAACGAGATCTACGAGACCTATATATTTCAACAGCCGTGGGAATCTCGGGATACATATGTCCCAGCGGTCTCGAAATAGTTAAAGCTAAATTATTGAGAACTAGTGAGAATCTCACTCTCTGATTACAACACTAGCAAATATTTACGAATCTCAGTTTAGGACAAGGTTTCAAAAACTGGGTACCACAAAGAATTAATTCATAAGTGTAATTTACGAATACTATGATGGGTTCTCTACAATAAAATAACATTAGTCAATACGGGTATACTCCGTTTTTCAATAGTTAGGTTTATGCCACAACTTTGCTTTTACTCCAATAGTGTTCAGTGTTCGTTTTGCAACGAGCTGATATAGAAGCAGCGTGTATCCTCTTCCTCAGCAATCTCTTGTACCTCCCATCAGCCCAATCTCCGACCATTTGTGGTCTGAGAAAGCTAAAACTGTTCCTGATGTAAATTGATGATAATTCTATCTCCACTTTACCTCATTTAGGTTTACAAAATGTTTTTTTTCTTCTCGCTGGAACGCTCTACTTTCGGGTACCAGGGAAAAAAACCCGTACTGGATTGATACAACGCGAAAGGTGATTAAAAGTATTAGATATACATCATAAAATAAAAGCTCTCATCCATTGCAAAATGATCTAGTTCAAGTTTGCTTTCCTTTGCAAGATAAAAGTCCAACCTCACAGATGGAAAATAGTACCATCAATAACAATAAGAAAAAAAGAAGATATTTCATTGAATTTAGAACTGCAACAACGGATATTCCTGTCACTTGCAGTTAATGGGTTAACACGATGAACTCTGGTTCTCAAATGTATACCGTCTTCCACAAATAAAGAAACAAACCCAAAATGCTGTTGTAGCAGTTAGGTGATTAACACCTTGGTTCGATGTTTGGCACAAATCCACAATTTCGAAAGAGAAAGATTAGAGATCGTCAGACTTCTACTTCACAGCATTCACTATCTGTTTACCATCGAGATCTATCGATAAAAAAAGAACTTTATCAACACAACAGCCAATGAGAACGAGCAAGGTACAGAGAGGTTTCAATTTATTCTTCTGCGTTTGTGTATCAATGCGAAAACTATTTCAATGAGTGCAAAGAGAACTAGAACTCTCTATGCTTATCCCATATTTCGACTCTCAACTTAGATAACTGCACTAAACCATGATTTAATCAAATGAAAAGAAAAGAAGGAGAGATAAAAAAGAAAGCTAGTAGAATCCAGCAACAGACACGATTTTAGATAATTCATGGAATTTTATGCTGTCATTTTGATATCAACGATGACTTGCTAACAGAATATCTGTTCATCACATGTTCTTGGATGATTTGTGACTTTTTGTTACCTAATGGTGTTTCTTTTCTTTTCCTATCTACTTTGGTAGATCAAGAATTAAATTAATCTTTCTTTTTTTTCTTTCTATTCTTCACCTTGTTGTAGTTGTTGTCGTAATCCCCTTTCACTCCATCATTTCTTGTTCTTGTTTCCATCGTTCTTGTTCTTTTCTTTTGGTGGTGGTGGTGATAATGGTTGTTGTTGTTGTCGTTGTCGTTGTCGTTGTTGTTGTTGTTGTTCTTCTTCTTCTTCTTCTTTTTCTTCTTCTTCTTCTTCTTCTGTCGGGTCTTACGCTCTTCTCTTGCTTCTTGCGGTTTACCTCCCATCTACCTTTCTGTCTTTTCTTTTGTCACTTTCTCCTCAATTGTACGCCTTCATTATCCAATTATACATAGTGTTTCGTCCCTGTTCTTTCTCTTTCATTCATTCTATATCGCTTCCTATTGTTCTGTATGTATATTTTTGTCCAACCTCCTACGCCCTTTCCTGCTTTTCTCACTCTGCCTTATAATGTATTTTTTCTTTCTCCTTCGACAATCATTGCCGACATCTTTCTTCTTTAATCCTGATTATTTTCTTTTACATAACAACAATTATTCATCCATTGAATAACAGTAGCCACTGCAGGTGGCGAAGGATTTTAACTTTCTTTATACGTGCATGTGTCTGTGTGTTCCAGCGCACCTGGCCATACCATTTTGTCTACAAAGTTGAAAATTGGCATCGGTACTTCCCAAGACGCATTTTTTTCTGATCTCATTGATTTTAGTTATGATATTAAGATTCTGTAGGATTTGATGTTGCAAGATAATTATTTAACTACATTTGAAATGTTTTTCAGTGGGAAACGCCGGTGATGTATAGATAGATTTTAATCTGACTATATCTATTATTCGATGTTTTTTCTTTAAATTTTGACGCTGCAGTTGTGCAAATATTGACTGTAATGGCGACCTTTGAGTTGTTTTTATCTCCCATTTCAACATTTCTCTTTTCTTTTCTCTTTCCTCATTTTCGACTCCCCCATTTTCAAGTAATTTTTTTAGAAACTATTATTAAAAACATATTTCTTCAGTTTTCAAGATGGTCTGGTTGACTGGCTGGCTATGTATGTATCATGCATACATCCTTTACACTGTGTCTGGCATCGTTCACTCTTGTTTTGGGAAAATTCAGACTTTTTCTGTGATCACTGCCTAACAAAAGGTGAGAGAAGAGACTTATTGATTGATTACAAATTTTTTTCCAATTTTTCGTTTGATTACCCGAACATGAGGCGTTGGTCACGTGATTGTTTCTATTTTTTTTGTCTGAATTTCTAACATGACGAATTATTATCATGCATTGATTTACTAGCAATAAAGTTCTCATCTTGTTGTTATTGTCACAATGTTTCGGTTAAAGAACGACCCGGCCTTCTTCAAGTGTCTTCCTTAGCTGTAAGCGTCTGTGAATTTTGAACCGATCCTTTTATTCATCCCTTCCTAGTTGATTTGTTCTACGGGATAATGGCCTCATGGATGAAAGGGTTGATTTTGCGTATTTTATTGCCTGGTGATCTCGAGTTCAATCCCTTGGTCGGGTAGAACAAAATGAAATATATTCTTGTTCAATGGGAGAGGACAAACTAATGTAAGAACTAACTGATACGAGATATCCTCTATCATGGACAGCATTATGAGAACAATGTAACCCCGTGGATTGAATAGAGGGCTCGGTTCGAATTTCCAAGAAGTTATCAATGATGGTAAACACCAAAAAAAGTCAGATGGTGTAACAGCCGAAATGTTTGGGCTATAATAACCAAGATAAGGAATCTAGTCATTGTATAATTATGATCTTTTATTTCCAATTTTTTTTTTGTCATACTTGAAAACTGGAGTTGACTTTATTTTTTCTATCTAAACAAGAGCAAGTATAGCAAGAACAATCTTCACCAAAATTAGGAGTGTGAAATTCATATTCTCTTTTGAAGTCACGGACAATTGATTGCTAGGAGGCTTTCTTCCAGACTGAGCAAATTTGACAAGTCTTAGATATTAACAACAATTCATCAAACGTTTATGCATGGGCTCATTTTATTCCAAAAATAGTTATATTTTCAGGAAAAAAATCTATGTTTTTTAATGATTTTTAAGTATTTCATTCATACAATACAAAAGTTGCTGTAATGATATTTTGTCAGAATAGAATTTAGAGTTGAGTTTGACCCTGTAGCAGCCAACCATATCCTGTTTTTTTTTTCTATCAAAATCATATCCTTTTTCTCTTTATACATATGCATTTTTCTTCCTTTTTTCTCTTTTTATTGTTCAGACATTCTTTTGTAACATCTGTCGAACTGAAATGCATGAGGGAGCCCTTTACTGCTTGGCCCATTAATAAAGTATCGAGCGTCGGGTTTACTCGACAATGTCTTACACAACTGGCGGTAATCACAAGCAGGAAATGCACGCCATTTGTGAGCCAACCCCTCCCAACTGTATCCCCCTACCTATGCAGCCACCGGGCACGTTGCACTGATTGCCGCTCGAACGTCACGCAATCGATCACTTGCAATTCGATCTCCGCCTCAAGGTCCTGTCATTCCATCTCCCTTTCACTTTGAAATGATTTTCTCGTTCACCTTCTTTGATTTCATTCTCTTAAGGGTTTCCTTTGTTCTTCAATGTTTTCTCTTTTTACTCAGATTTTCGTAATGCTCCTTCTTCTTTTTTCTAATTTTCATTCATCTAAAAATTATTCTGTTATGAATTCCTTTTTTTCCATCTCTTTCTTTTACCATTATTTTATTGATTCTGATTCATTTAATTCTTCTCTCCATCTTTTTTTCTTTCAATTTCTTTTTACCTTTCTGCTCTTTCATTTGTGCCTTTCTTTCTTTTCTTGCTTCTTCACACATTCATCATTCCTTTCTTTCTTATTCCTTTGCTTCTTTTATTTTCTCATATTCCCCCCTCTTTTTTTCTTTCTTCTCATACATTATTTAATTCCCCATTCTCTCTTTATTCTTTTTCAGTATTTTTTCGTTTTCTTTTCTTTCATACTATTTCCCCTTTCCTCCAATTTGTTATATTCAAATGCTCTCTCTTTTTCCTATTTTACATTTTTTTCTTTGTTTCTCTGTTTGTTCCTTTGTGTCTTTCTTTCTCAAGGTATTTTCTGATTTCTTTGTTGGCAGCAATTACTAAGTTTGGCATTTTCTTTTTTGTTCGGTTATTTTCTCCCCCCCCTCTCTCTCTCTCTCTCTCTCTCTCACTCTCTCTGTGTCCCACCACCATCCGGGGCTTTTGAAATCCTCTCTTCCTTTGATTCTTAATCATTTTCTCATTTTGGTGATTTATTCATTCGTTAATTCATTTATCAGAAAAAAATAGAAGTATCAGTCATTTGTTTTTTTTCCAATCACTTCTCTTTGTACCCATTTTATTTTCTTCTGTTATCATCTAAGTTTCATTTCTTCCAACAGTTCTTTCTTTGTTTTTTCTTTCTCTCTTTCTTTCTTTCCTTCTTCCATTTTGTTATTTTCCCTTCCTTTTTTCCCTTTTTATTTTTCTTTTCCTTCTTTTTTACTCTCTATCCGATATTTTCTCCCCCCTATCCCCCCTTTTTTATGCCTCTTTCTTTTTTCTTCCTTTTTTTTCAATTTGCAATTCCTTCCAATTCTTTCCTTTTTCCATTCTCCCTTTCTTCCTATCATTTCATCCTCTCATCTTCTCTTCCCTCCATTCTTATTTTTTAAATTCTTTTTTCCTTGTTTTTCTCCTTCATTCTACCATCCTTTCTTCTTTTCTATTATTTATTTTTTTAATTATTTTTTTCCCATCTCTTTCTTTCTCTTTTCTTTCTTTCTTCCCTTTACTTCCACTCTTATTTCTTTCTCCCATCCAGTCTATTTTCCCCTTCTTTGTCCCTACTTCATAATGTATTTTATTCTTTTTTTTTACATAAATTATCATAAATCTCTCTTCCTTCACGTCTCAGTACTTTCACTTTCTCTTTCCAACATTTGGTGACCTACATTCAGTAGCAGCGTGCAGACATGCATCATCTTATTGGTTATTTGCGAACAAGTGCCTACAACGTAATGTCTTCCCGACCCTCACCTTGAAACCTCTAACCCAGCTCATCCACCCCACGTACCCTCAATAGTCTCCTTCTTCAGCTCAGCCATCCCCACGTGCCACCAAATAGACTCCTTCCCTATCACCCCTACTGCACTAATGAATCCTGCAACCGTTCAGTAAGGAAGTTTGCCTCAATATAGCAATCTTGTTTGCTTCCAGGGACACAGTTTAATGCGTTTCCTCTCACAATCAACCCTTTCCTTCTTTCTTTTTTCTTCTTTCTTCCTTCCTGTCTGTCTGTCTGTCTGTCTGTCTTTCTTTCTTTTCCCCCATTTCATGTGATTCCCCCTGCCCCAACGTATAGACCTTTTGCATTTTTCCACTTCATTGATTACATGATATATTGTCAAAATTTGGTCCATATAAAAACAACAAAGACAGGAATAATCCACAGCTAGGGGAGTAAAAATTAAAACTCCTCTACTGTGATTAATAATCACGACCAGCTTATCAGTAGCTGCGTCTCTCATCAACTGAGCTATATTAATAAGTGTTACGAATCTACAAAAATATGAAAAAAATACGGAAAGGCTTATTCCATTCCAATGGACGGATACATATTTGAAATTACCATTTCACTATCGTTGAATCACGACCATCTGATTGATTGGCTAATGTTTTATCGACTACGTCATAACTGACAAATCTTACATATCGACAAAATTTATCCTATCGATACGCAACGGTTCATTTCATTCGAATAAATGATACATTTATACTATAACATATTTATACATTTTTTTTCACGTATATCACATAAAAGTTACAGTTATCATCTTCTGTCGGTTTAGAAGGGGTAGTGTAGTTTGACCGTGTAGCAACCTGGCTTTTCCATCCCTTTACAAGAAATTTCTCTTCTCTCTATAACGACCTTTTGCGTTTCTTTCCACTTCAACATTTACATTTCATATTAGAAACCATAAACCAAAACTGTCACTGAAACCGTCAGCATAGGTTTCTCGCAGTTTTTAAGCTGATTTGGCTGCCTGGCTATGTATGCATCATGCACACAAGCTGCATCTATGGAACTAAAATGTTTTGATGGTAAGTATTTACTAGAAAAGATTTTTTTTTATCCCCCAAGTTGGTTCAATTCGTAATGTAACTTTATGTCAAATTTATTACTTGCCCTGTGTCCACCATTTTTTTTTTTTTTTTTTTTTTTTACTGATCATTGTCCCGCCTCCTTTGTATGCGAGAGAAGTAACTTATTCACCCCTTTTTGTAATTTTTATATTGATCAACCCAAGGAAGCATCCTGTCAAAAGCCGTTGGTGACGTGACTGTTTCTATTGGGTGATTAGCCATACCTATCTAATCCTCCTTTCCAATACTCTTAATCATCGATTTACTGACCGACAGTACATGGCCAAGTTGGGATGTTTTTGTGCCAATCTTTCGTGTGGAAATAGCTCACTTGTCTGACTTGAAAATCAACATTCAAAATCCTGACGTTGGCCTGGTCTCACACACCACTGGTGGGAGATATGTAACTATCTCAGCCACGAGGCAGGGTCAAAGTGTTTCCTTCTTTTTTCTTTTTTCTTATTGTCCTGTTTTACAAAGATGCTCCAATTTCTTTTGTTTCCTTACTTTTTTATAACATATTTCGTTCGATCAATTGACTTTTTTATTGTTTATTTTGTCTTTCACTTTTTACTGACCATTTTGGAGCGCACGCTCGGATTTGAGGATTGTTCTACCATAATTTCACTTTCTGTGCTCTTGATAATGACTTATGCTTCTTTTGCTGGTTCTCCTTGTTACCCATAGGGAAAACCGCTTTCAAAATGAAAATTCACAAAAAAAAAAAAACAACAAAAAAAAAAAAAATCAGGTCAGGTTGATCCCACAATAGGAACCATCTCGTGACCATGCCATGTTGGGGTGATCAGTTGAAAAATTGGAAAAAGGAGTAATCAAAAATGAATTATTTCACTCGTTTTTCGTTGCGCAGTAATCACTAAAAAACGACTATTTTTGAGGTTGGGTTTTCAGGAAGTAAAAAATAAAAATGTTGACTTAATAAGGCGTAAATATACAAATTATCAGTCTTCTAGCCTTATTGCTACAGCCTGTAAAAGGAATACACCCATAGCCGTACGGTCAGCTGGACCAACTTAAGAACTGCAGAAATCTATATTGATAGTTCCGTTGATTGTTTTAGTGACAGTTTTATTTGACTGTTTCTAATATGCGTTAGTAGCATAGGCACGTCTGACGAGTTGGAGCACCGAGACCCATGCGTGGCGTAGGCTGAATCAAGGCTGACTCGAAATGATAACTTCTACTGTGCTCCACAACGTCTAGTAGAACACAGCAGAAGTAAACAAGACAGCCTTGGTAGAGTGTGGATTGTATCAGGTCACGTTTGATGCCAAACGCAAGGCTTGCTACGAAGACAACATGAAAAGAAATTCGATTTTCGAAGCTTTCCGGTTTTTAGAATTTGGGATGAGAGATGATGTGCTTCTAATTATATCATCATCATCATCATCACCATCATCATCATCATCATCATCATCATCATCAGTCCTTTAGCATCCATCGTTGGAAATAGACCTTCCCTGGAATCAACCAGCCCTGTCACTCGTGGGCATTGCAGAGCCAATATTTTATGAACCTGTCCAGTTCGTCTCGTCATCTCATATTCTGCCGGACTCTGTTCCGTATTTGGTCTCCAGGGATCCATGTTGTGAGTCGTGTTGCCCATTGGTGATCCGCCATTCTTGCAAGATGACCATCCCTGTTGCCATTTGAGTTTCCTAAAGGATTCTATGATATCTCAGACGCCTGTTTCCCCCCTGATATACTATGTTGTCTTGTGGTCTCTCCATATGACGTTGAGAATAATTCTCTCGTGTCCACGTTGCATGGTTCTCAGTTTGAGGATCAGTTTCTTGGTTGAGTTCCATGTTTCAGCTCCATAGGTGACTATCGAGTGGATGCGTTGGTTGTATACTCCTCTTTCTTGGACTAGTGTTTTTTTTTCAAACTGACAATTTTCCTTTCAACCTTTTTTTCCTTCCTCCCTTTTTGCTTTATTTTCTTTCGTTTATCAATTCATTCAATTTCCATTACCCTGTTCCTCCGTTACTATTCACTTTCTTCCTTGACTTTCAATTTCATATTTATCCGTCATCATCATTCGGTATCCAATTTGTTTTATTTTACTCTCATATTACAATATCTTAAAAAAAGTTTCTTTTTAATATCTGTTGAGTGAAGACTTTTATTCTTTCTCCTCTTTCTTACTTTAACAGAAACTGTCAGCCAAAACTATCACCCGGACTTTCAAAAAAAGTTTTTTTCGGTTTTTATGTTGGTCCAGCTGGATAGCTATGTATGTATGTATGTATGTATGTATGTATGGATCATGCGTATAGGCAAAATCAATTGAGTTAGAGGGAAGAACATTTGAACATTTGCTCTTATTTATGCCCCCAAAGAACGGTTCATCCTTTCTTTTTTCAAATATTTTCAATGTAAGTTTATGCGAAATTGTCCTTTCTTTGCATTCAGCAGCGTTCACGCTTGTTTTTTTCCAAGTCAGACCTTTTAGTGATCCAATAAAAGGCTAGAGAAATGAATCATTAGTTGATCACCCCTTTCCAAATTTTTTGATTTATCACCCCCAACATAGCAAGTTTCAAAAGCGTTGATCATGTAATGGTTTCTATTGAGTGACTAGCCGGACCTGTTCTAATAGTTTTTTCTTCTTATTCTTTATATTTTTATCTTACTTCTTTTCCCCTTCCATTTAGAATTTTTCTTTCCCCACTTCGTTTCTTTAACATCGTAATATTTTTTCTTTCATCCTATTCCAACTTTTTCCAGAAATGGCAGCCACTAATCTCCGGTTCATTTAGGCAAAAAAGTAGCTCTTCCTTATAAACTGTCAAGTACCTCCAACAATATCTCGATTATTTGATCACATTTAGATTAAACTCGCTAAATTTGACAATACTCAGAGGCGTAGCTCAAGGACTGGTCGGAAGGTCGATTTAGAATCGCCCCTTGACCCCCAATGGAGGGGGTCTCAAAGGTCTTAATGAATGATAGTTAACCAACTGCATTTCTACTAATATTATACAATAACAAATCTTCGTAAATGCTATAGTCCTCAGATTTCTTGTTGCGTCTCTGTTTTGAAATGAAAATCCAACAAGACGATGGACTCCAGGCTTTTGAAAGGTCTTCTGACGAACCCCAAGTAGTACTTTTGTGAGCCCTCTTCGGCCTGCGGTCCTTACGTTTGAGAACAACTTCACTGAATGTTGGAAAGGGGGACCCTTTAAGGAGTCAGACCCCTGGGCCTGCAAATCTTCGGTTACGCCCCGGGCGAACATATTTTGGCACTAAATCATACGCCATGAATGTATTGTTTCATTGTTTTTGTAACCAATTCTCGGGTTAATAATCAAACCACACCCAGCATGACTCTGAATTCAAAATTAATTCGATTGATAAACTTTTGACTGGCGATTGTATTTTTTAGGCTATGATAGCCCACTGTCGTGCAGTACGGAATCAGCTAACCTGCAAGATAGGGACCAAAGATAACTTAGGTATCTGGATTTACCATTTTTTGCTCAATATATACTTTAAGTATATATATAGAAAGAAAACTACAATAAATTGTGAACAACGAAATTGTATTCAAAAGATATAAATGTATACACTTTTTAAAGAGGGTCTTTTTGATCTTAAATAATCCGCTCAACATTCTTGAAATATATAACATAGAATATATATAATATATTGGTATACGATGAAAATACAAAGACAGGCAACAAACTGTTTATAACATTAACAAATCAATCCATTTCAAAAACAGAGTCGGCGTAATCAATATTAATCCAATCACGGAAATTGAAATGAAGAGTTGACAAGCGGCGAAAAACTACGAAACCCACAAGATTCAATATTGACCAGTTTTAAAATAGCTGTTTTACTGGAAAATCTGGTTTTCTTGAATCCGGATGATTGGTCCGGTGTCGTATAATATCTATTGATCGTTACGCACACTTTCTGTTTTGTATTTCATTTTATTTGCCACATCTTCTCTGTATGGTCGTGGATTTGGGGAATTTTAAAGGATGTAAGCTTCCAGGGTCAGTTTTCTCCAATAAAGTCAATTTTTACATAGTCCCCGTTTATGCTCTGATTGTTGCAATACTATTCAGGTCACTGTTTATCAGAAACTGTAAACCAAAGCTCAGTCCAAAATCAAGGAAGCGACAATGAAATAACAAAAACAAACCCTGCCCCAACTCTAACCTCTTTTGCTGAAAGAATCCATCAATCAAAACTGGTCCCCAAACAGTCGAGATACTTTTGGCTACGTATACATGTATGTATCTCATGAGCCAAAAGAAATAAACGGCTGTAAATTTATACAATTACACCTTATCATGTCTATAAAAACCTTTTTTTTTTGTTTTCTCACCCCCATAACTTTTTGGTGGGGAATACAGTTTGCAATATAAGTTTATACGAAATTGGTCTGTAGTTTGTGCTCACTATTTTTTTAGTTTTTTTTTAATTCAGATTTTTTTGCAGTTATTGTATAACAAAAGGCAAGAGGAGTAATATCATTGCTATATTGATACATGAACAAAAATAATTGTGAACGTATTGCTGCACTCGCATTCCAACTGTTTCCTTCACAACAATTGTCTTTATAACTTATTTTGTTCAATTTCTTTAACGATTTGGTTCACAAAATTTAAATTCTGATTTTATTTTCCAAAAGTTTGCAATAATCCGTTATATTCAGCATTTTAAAAGACGAAGCCTGGATATTCTAATATATGTGGAGTTTTCTTTATTATTCAAGAACAATTTCACTTACCATGATCGATTAAAATACTTTAATGCCCCATTCCTAACGAACGTAGAATCAAATTTCTGAATTTAATGCGAGATATTTGAGGACATTGCTGTAAAACTTATCATAAACAGTATCTTAGAATTTGCGCCGAAATGGAAGCTTGAAGTATTTTACAGTTATAAGCCTCCAAGGTAAACTTGATCAGATCTGTCAATTTTAACAACAAAGACCAGGCGTTTCAGTACTCTCCAGTGACTTCTTCAGTGACCCTTTGTCTTCATTAGTCGCTCTTTTATGCTTTAGATCGGTCCTTAAGAACGAATGTTTTTTCACTCGATCGACTCATTTAAATTTTCTATCTACTTGATTGATGTCAATAAATTAAAGCTATCTTATGGCTTCAACGGTTTCATAACATTTTTCAGTTTTTGCGTTAGTTTCCAGCGTCAGTGCTAATCTCCCTCGTCAATTTAATGGCTCACTTGATAGATAAAATCAGTGAATTGTAAAAATAATTAATTTTTGGGAAGCAATTTTTCTTTACCGTGAAATTAGGAGATCTTTGCATACGTAATACGCTAACTAAAAACTGAATGAATATCAATATATAAATGGCAACAAGGTGACTGAGTTTTAATTTCCAATTTTTGGGACCATAATTTGCCTTTTCCTTATATATGAATTAAAAAGTCCCTTCCTCCTGTCACCATGTTCCTGCGTGTGTTTCCGGTTAATTCTCTATGGAAATTGTGCGTGCGACCTCTCTCTGTGCCTCCTACTTTTTATCACTGCATTACCCCTTCTGACATTCCCCCCTTATTCTTGCCTATCATGGATATGTATATCATGTATAGTAGAGGCTAAAGTATCCTTAACTATGTGTTTTTCTGAGTACAGGTGTTTGTATGGATATTAAAATTTCCTCAAATCACTGCTTGGCTTATTTCAATGAAAATACCACGATTGTGATTTCTATACTTGAGTGAACCTGAAAAATAATACCATGAATTGATTTATCATACAAAAATACTATTAATTAATTATATTGCATGATGATCTGGCGCTACCAGCATTTAAAACATGAGATTGACGCTTTTCGGTGGTGGTGGTATTTGATTGTAGGCGCACAGATCACCACGGATCAACACAAACTTGTTAGCCGTGAATTTTCACTATACCATGGTCGTACGTAGCATCATGATAAATTGCAAAATGTTGACACCAAGTTCACAATTGTCACTAAATATATTCCTACTCTGCTATTTGATCATTCACACACTTTTCTCCATATATCAATCCATCGATGCAAACTTGCAGACGCAGATGCAGACACTACAAAGCTTTTTTCTATTTCTCTTGAAGCATCCAAGTTTATTGATTTACAACTGCAGAGACAATTTTATCTTTAGAAAAGTATTTTTTACATCATGCAACGCATGCAATTCTCAACAGGAAAGAAAGCGCGAGAGCAGAAACACTTTTTAAGATATGAATATTAGTTTTAAAATTTCTCAGATGAAAGAATGAACAATTTACCTCGCCTGAATGTATGTGTTTGAAATTATCCATGTTTTATCGGTTCATGACTAGTTGGTACTAACATATACTTACTGATGAAAGACTCGCACACACACACACACACACACACACTCTCTTATATATACATTTGTATATAAGTATATATATATGAATATATATTCATCTGCATATATATATATATATATATATATATATATATATATATATATATATATATATATATATACATCATGCAATGCTCCAATTTCCTCCTCCCCTACTTTGGACAACTCACATTCCAGGTACCAGTATATGTAAACACACACACACACACACACACACACACACACACACACACACACACACACACACACACACACTCATTTATATATATATATATATATATATATATATATATATAAGCGTGTGAGATATGTGTGTGTGTTCGATTGTGTGTGAAAGTGTTTGTGTACTTTTTTGTATGTGTGTGTGTGTTTACATATTCTATGCATGTATGCTTTTCTATCTCTTCGTAGATGTATTAGTTAATTAAAAAAATACAAACTCGGCAGTTGCTGGGTCAAACCCCGCCAGCACTTCTATTTCGACTGAAAATGATTACTGCAAATTTTGAATCGTAAGCAAAATTTCGTAGATATGTAAGAGATGTCGATTTAGCTCAGTTGATAAGAGGGCAACACACCAATTACTTGGTGGTGATTTCAAATCACAGAAGGGAAATTTTAATTGTAAGTATTGGTTTAAGAGATGGGACAATACAAACAAAAAAGATTTTACTCTGTTAATATAGACTAGGACTTGAAATTGACAAAAATTAACACTAAAATATATTCTCCGATAACTCAAAAGGCAAGCGTGGGAATCTGTAAATGTGTAACGAATATGTTGCTACATAATCTTTCCAGTGTCGTATATCTTATGACTGACTGTAGGAATTATATTCGTTTCCTCAAATATGCATGTAATCAAGGGAAAAGAAGATTAGTTACATGCCCAATCAGTTAATTATTTTGTGTGACATCATGGTCAGAGACAAAACCATATTATGCTTGGGATGACTGGTAACGAAACAAGGCGAAAATATTATCTTTGTAGATGGAAACTTACTCTTGTAGATAAAACTTGTATTAAGGCATGAACATTTTTAGAGTGTCAATTTCAAACTTACTTTGAAGACATATATACATATATATATATATATATATATATATATATATATATATATATATATATATATGTATATATATATATATATATAAAAATATATATATATATATATAAATATATATATATATATATATATATATATATATATATATATATATATATATATATATATATATATATATATATATATATTGATATACTAAAGGATACAACAACAAATTTATTCCACGAATTCAATTCCAAATGTTGTGGTAGTATAACAATTATACGAGCTCTTTATCAATAAAAAAATGGAGCACTATATCCGTAAAACTGACAGCTAACTCTCTCTCTCTCAATATATATATATATATATATATATATATATATATATATATATATATATATATATATATATATATATATATATTATATATATATATATATAATTTAGACGTTTATTGGGTATTTATTCATAGAGTAAGAATTAGGCTGTATATTACCAATCCGATGTATTCAATTACCTTCCATGTATTGTTCGTAACTACTTCGAGATTTTTAAGCAAATATCTCAAACACCTGTTGAAAAGGACATTAATGTTTCTAAGTACATCTTGAAATAAATTGCTATGATCTAAAGTAGGTGTCATAAACGACAGCTAAGTTTGTAAGTAAGTGTTTTAGAAGACAGAAAAGATTGAAGATACGTATTGTTACAGAAAGCTATTATCTGGATTAATGCTCAGAGGAGAGAAGATCAGCAATAAAGGTCGCTGGAATCGTAAAAGTTTGGAAAACATGTAAGAGAAAGCTTCGAGGCATTTGGTTGGTTTGTTTTTACTAGTTACACTTTTTAGGGATATGAGCTTTTGGTGTGTTTGTGTGAAAGTTTTTTTCTTACTCTTCTTATCTGATTATATTGGGTAGTCTAAAAAGTTTGTTCTGATTTCTGTCGTGAGATAGTTGTAGGTGCATCTGTGACAGCTGTCATATCAGCGTGCATAAAAAAACAAAACGTTTCCGGCATATCATGTTTTATATTTTAATTTTAAGGGGGATAAAAATGCGACTCAGACCTTAAAGAATTGCACAACTCATGGAGAAGATATTGTGAATTATTGAACGTGTCTAAAAGAAGATTTTCCCTGAAAGATGCTCTACCTGTCATTTGTTTAGATTCAAAATTAAATCTCTAAAGATGTAGGTAAATTTGCGATTGATGAGTTGTTCTAGTGGGGATGTTTAGATTCGAATATGGATTTCCAAAGCTGCAGATGAACTTGCTACTAATGATTTAGCAGAAGCGAATCCAATTAGAAACAGTCATGAAAAATTGGCATCAAAGTCAAAGTATCTATAATGTTTAGAAATAGCATTTTGCTTTTCTTTAACACCCACAAAAGAAATCAATATTCACACTTATCTGTTTTTGTTCCTTACTTAGGGATACAACAGAAAAGGATTGGAGACATTTGCTGATCACCCCTTTCCATTATTTTAATTGATCACAGCCAACACGACACGCTGCTAAAAGATGTTGGTCACGTGATAGTTTCTATCGAGTGTCTAACCAGAACTGTATGAACATTTCAATCTAACATTAGTTTTTGTGACATTTCTTTGATGGTATAGCATGGGCACTTGCTTCAAAGGGAACACCGTCAATCCAAAGCTAGTAGAAGAGTCATTAACCTGTGGGCACCAGGAGGTTAGTGATGCAAGAGAAAAATGAGGAACTGGGGAGAAACGTTACTCACCTGGCATCAGAAGAACAAAACACCATAACACCGTGCAATGTGATTTTTGTTCCTGGGTAGAGAGAGTTATTTTCTGATTTCTAAAATTACAGAAAGTGGATGTTCTTCTCTTCAAACTATGAAAATAAGCAGAATTCAAATACTTGATATTTCCTTTACTCTTTACACATAATCACTTAGAAATTCACACTTATTACTCAGGAACAAAAGGCAAAAATAAGGAGTAGAGTAATTCATGTCCAAAGTGGCAGCAAGAAAGATGATGATGATGATGATGATGATGATGATGATGATGATGATGATGATGATGATGATGAGACAGTTTTGGTATTCTTAAAATATATACAGGCTGTTTTCTTATACAGCTGTTTGCAATTGAAATCAACCGAAGAAAACAATAACCGATAATTGATCCCATATCCAAGTTGCGATGCGATATTTACCCATCCTTCCACGAGTACTATCTCCAGTGCGAAGCTCGTCATTTATGTAACGTCTTGCATGACTTTTTACACAAGCACGACGCTCGGATTCTAGGTATTATGCTGGACTTTCAACCCTCATAATAACCCAGAGGGCAAAGAGAGTTACTTCTACCTACGTTGACATTTACTAAGCATAGTGTCGTCGCTAATATTCAAGTGATAGCAAGTATCTTCATAATTCCAACATTAAATTTCGACAAGTATTTATTCCATCGAAATATAAGTTGCTTTTCATTGCCACAGTTTGGATTGGAAATTAAGAATAAGCCCTCGTTGTCACTTAAACTCACATCCCTTTTGTCCCAGAAAGCTCATCATACCGTGACACTGCTCTTTTGAATTGAGTCACAAATTGATTGTAGAAGGACGGTCTGAGTAGTTGTTTGAGAAAGCAGTTGAAATTATGATGAAAGTAACACCAGTCAAAAATTATGGTTGACAATGCTTTATGTAATAAAAACCAAAGAAAATATTTCCTCTTTGTTATTGTTATTGTTATTTACATTTGTATCTCCAAACTAGAGATTTCCACCTATTATTGCAAAGGATTAAATGGCTACAAGTATTTTAAAATAATCTACTGTCTTCATTCATCGTCTTTTTTTCTAAATCTGCATTTATGTGTTTACAGATACCAGTCTCCTCAAATATTCAGCATTTTCCTCAGAGTGCTTTCCGAACCTGGCATACCTGTAGCCTGGACAGTTTCAACCATTCTTTGAATCTTCATTTCTTCCAGTCATGTCTTCAGTGTCATATGAATGGCTCCCAGTGAGCAAGGAATTATGGGAACGACCCAAGCCCCCCCCCCAAAAAAAACTTGAAAATGACAAAGATAGCACAACAAAAAAAATAAAAAGAAACATGGAGATTACAGAAAAGATGTATGAGTATCCTGCAAGAATGTCAAAGACGCTCCAAAAGTTACAACGAAAAGTGTGTTGATTTGAACCGAAGATTAACAACAAAATGATAGTTTGGATCCGATGTAAACAAGTATTTTGAGGACGAAACCAGACGCTGTCCTCGAAAATGAGAAAAAAATGTAAAATATTCTGGGATTTTGAGATCCAAACCGAAAAACTCATCTTAGCAAGAAGACGAGATCTGTTTGCTGGCAAAAAGGAAAGATACAGTTGACGAAGGCCTTTCAGTGGGCCCCAAAGTGAAGATAACAGATGGAATAAAATTGGAAAGCATCAGGATCTTGCCTGTAATACCTAAATTACAAAAAGTGAAACAAAAGTAGTCATATTAATAATGACAAGCACACTGGGAGCCATCTCAACAACAGTGAAGACAAAAATGGAACAACGCATTCTCATAAGCCTCCGTTTCTTTTGGATTGTACTTGGGTGTGATTCAGCTGAGTTTGATCTGTCTCCTTAAGGTTTATTTTTTGTATGTGTGTTCGTTTTCCCATTATTCATTATCTTTCCATCCCTTAAATAATTTCAATATTCCTTTTCTTTCACGTGTCGGATGGTCTAATGGTTAGAACGTCTGCCTCAAATGCAAAAAAAATCCATTCGATTCCTGATATCAGCGGAGAATGTAAAATAAGAGTGTAGAATAAAATTGTAGAATAACTCTTCATTTGGGTGTAATTTCCTTGTGCGCTTAGCAGCTTACTGAGTACACCATAAAGTGTGTTACTAAGGTGGAAAAATCGGGAATGGAGCCCCCCCCCGCCCCTTTTCGAAAGGATTGTAGCGAATACAACAGGAACTTTGGGGCTGTTCTCGACTGCAGTCGATTTTTAATGCAATGCATACCGTGCGTATATTTATTCAATGTGTATGTCATGTACGTTAAGAAGCAAATGATACTTCACAAATCAACCAACTGATTACTAAAAGCAAGGATGCCAAGACGATTAGAACAGAGAAATGGACCGGTATCTTGATAGGAGATTTCCTTCTTTTTTTTTTTTTATCTTTTTGACTTTTAATTTGCTAATGAAGTCTGTCAGTCTCTTTATCATTCAGACACGGACATGTTTATCTCTTTGATATCGTGATCATATCTGGTTCCAATATCCCCTACGTTGCTTGCTTTTTCTTTCATTTACACCCTTCCTTATAACTCATTTCAGATTTCAATCTTGATCACAACTGATTTTCCTTATTCTTATCATCGTTAGTTTACACGTGCTGTATATCAAATATATGGATATGTACATTGTATTTTATATACATAGATAATAGAGATCTGCATTGCAGTTAGCTTGCAGAATCACGTTCTATTGACCCGAAACGGATTTGTTTTTGTCTTTGTTATCATTACTGATTTTTATAGTTCTTTGTATTCAGCAGTTTTAATTCCTCACCAGATTCAACTTTACATCATCACAGATAAGTTACATCCCTTGGCGTGACAGAATACCAACACGTATTGCTAATGATTATATAAGTAACTCATCCTTACAACGCCATAAGTCTCCTCTTTCGGCGAATTTTTTTTCCTATGTTTTCTTCTTCATTGCTATTTTAGTCCTTTCACCTTCTCTTCCAACTCTTATCTATACGCGTTCC
This sequence comes from Thysanoteuthis rhombus, assembly GCA_963457665.1. NCBI lineage: Eukaryota > Metazoa > Mollusca > Cephalopoda > Oegopsida > Thysanoteuthidae > Thysanoteuthis > Thysanoteuthis major. Next base: position 24,524,992 of record OY735201.1, read on the forward strand.
ACTCAGTTTTTTTTTCTCTTCATCTTTTTCTTCTGTCCTTCTTTTCACTTAACCGGTCCTTTTCTGTATTTCCTTTGCGCCTTGTTTCTTGTTTACCCCTTATCTTACATAGTCCCCATCACCACCACTGCCAACACTGTTAAAAAGGTTTGACTTTCTGATGACTTACAAACTGGAAACTAACTTAGAATGGAAAAAAAAGCCATGGAAAGAGCATTTTTAAGGAAAACACCAAGAAATAGAAATAGATTTGGTTGGAAGGAGGTAAAGAGTGAAGGGTATTATAAGAATAATTAAGCAACAAAAATGAAGTTGAGCTGGATACTTGGCAAGAATAGATGACAACAGGTAGAGCAAAAAACTAAGCAATTAGCGCTCATGGGACATCAAACGCTGTAGGAAAAAGCAAAATATGAGGTTTGCCACTAGGATAGTAGATGAAAAATAATTTTTGCACCCCGAGTTTGTTCGGTTTGTGAACGAACACATTTTCCTTGACATTGCATGACGCTATTGAAACATAATCCATTTCAATGACGTAAACAAATCACACGTGTTTTCAAATTTCATTCACCCTTAAAAAACATTTTGATTAAAAAAACGTATTTTTTGTGTTTTCAATCCAAAAAAAAGTTGAATTGGGGAAAACAGTTTCGTTTCAAATTCTGGAAGTTACCACCGGAAAAACCTACTTTCTATCAAAAGTGGGGTTTTCAAATAATACATTCTTAGAAAGTCACCTCCGACCTAGCAAAAGACAACAAAAAACAAAAAACAAAAAAACAAAAAAACAAAAACAAATTATGTTTTCAATCAAACTGTTACAAAACGTTTAAGATGAATTTTTATCTCGAAAAACTTACGGGGGTAATGAAGGACTTTATGGATAGAAAGCCCCCAAAATGATTTTTCCATTCTCTATGGAATATTTGACTCGATTAAATCTCGACCCAGTGATGGCAAGTCATGAGATAATTTTTTCCTAATAATTCTGTTATCGAATGTCACTTATATTTATTTTAGTTTTGGGTATGTTCTTACATAGAGGCTTATTTTTCCAATTCATCTATAAAACTTATATGTATAATATAATTTCATTTTATACTTATAACTCTCGGATGATAAAATGAAAAGGTTTTTCTTCAAATTCCATCGTGCACCGCCGAAAAACCTACTGTCTAAACCAAAGATTTTTTTTAATGAAAATAAGTAAATACGTAGTTTGAATCTGATCGGAAGTTTATTTGATCAAAATACGGATGGTTATCTTTTATCACAAACTAATGTAAAGAAGAAGAAATCTTCAATCATTTCCAAAATATTTGAAAAGCTATAATATTTTTGTCTTTCATACTACAAATTCTTTCAAATAAGATTCAAAATGAAATTTCCAACACCCGATCGTTGATCACTTTCTTTTTGTTTTTCCGGTTTATGTAACTTTGAAACTCAAAAACAAAATTTTGTTCATTCTTATTCAACTTTTTTGGATTGAAAGCGCAAAAAATTACTTTTTTCTTTTAAATAAAAAATTATATCTTTTTTCTTGTAGAATGACTTACTCTCCAAAATGTATTAGTTTTCCAAACAAACTACCTTGGAGAGAAAATAGAACATTTTTTGTTTTTCTGGTGTTAAGTAACTTACAAAACCTACTTTTTAGGATCGAAAAAATGAAAAAAAAAAAAAAAAAAACTTTTTTCAAATCAAAACATTACTTTGTCATGAAGTGCAAGGGAATATGTCTTCGTTTACTAACCAGTCAATTTCAAGGAGCAAAAATATATTTTATTCCTCATGGTGAAGATGAGCGTGACCAAGGTCGTCATGGAATTTGAGTGATAAAGGCTTTTGTCCAGGAGTTGTCTTATAATGGATGATGATGATTTTTTGGGTCATTTCTCAGTTGACGCCTTTAGAATTCAAATCAACCTAAATTACATATCCCTCCATCTTTACTCTGAAACTTTCACAGTCTCTCTCTATCGCCCCTCTTCCATTGTCTGTGATTCGTCTTTTCTATATTCTATCCTTAATGACTGCTCCACAGGCACAAGAACCTCGTAGACCACACCCAGTACCCGCACTTGACGTGTACGTGATAATCTCGCGTGTCTGAGACAATGGAAAATAAGTTTGTAGGTGGCCGACTCTATTTTGAAGGTATTTGCCGATATGCATCAGCAATAACGGGACACAGTTCGTGCTCAACCTCGTTTGAATATTTTACTCGTTTCGTCTCTTGCTAGTCAAACACATTTCCAGCGACACTCTTTCATTTGCAGCGACAATATTCCAGCCATTTGCCTCTGTATCGTGCGCCTTGGCTACTTTCAACATTCCAGCTTTCCTTTCATGTCTTCATATATTTTTAATCCGCTCGATAGTCACTTATGGACTTGAGACATGGAGCCTAACCAAAAGATCGACCCTCACTGAGAACTGTGCAATGTGCAAAAAAAAATAATCATGCTCAACATCACACAGGGGGATCAAAAGACAGTACAGTATATCAAATAAAAAGAGACAGGAGACACAGATATCATAGAGGCCATTAGAAAACTCTAGTGGCAATTAGCTGGTCACATCATGATAATGTCAGACAACCATTGGACCCCCAGAGATAATATATGAAGATACAGCCGATAGAAAATAAAAAGGCGTGACAAACCAGATAGCTTAAGAAAGTATTGACCCTGCGACACCCATGATAGGAATGTTTGATGAATTTTACAGACAAAAGGCTACTGCATCTACTGATTATTATTTTGTTAAGTGCATGTTTACCTTACCGAAATACTTATTCTAAGGAGGCTCAGGCTAACCCCAGAAGACAAGAGTCTTTTGAGATACTAATAACAAAATATTGCTAAAAAGTATAGTCGCACTATAACGGTGGTTACAAATATCGTAAGTTTCTCTGTCTTGGCTCCTCTTAGGTTTGCAACTTTTGAAATTGACAAGCGCTCGAAATGGCGTCGATTGCTTCACCATAAAGCCTGCTATAACTCCATTAATAGGTTTAGTATCCTTACAGTTGTTATTTTGATCACCACGTAAACTGGTGCATTTGCTCTTGGATTCTGATATCAAGTATTGTTACTATTCCCCGAATTATTTGTTATATCTTCTACATCGATGATCACAGCGTTTCTCTCAATGCCTTCCCGAGATTTCTTTCCTGATTTTCTAGCATGGAAGATTTTGATTTATTAGAAATTGCCAATAAAATTCTCAATATCTATAGAATTAGCATCAACAGAAGTTTCTTCAGTTTTTGATTTAAGTAGAGAATTTGGAAAAAGTGCTTTTTTGTCAGATCAGTCTGTACAACTGGTACACGCATTCTCATATATACACACACACGAGTGTATATATGTATATTTGTGTGTGTGCTGTTTATACATACATATATATATATATATATATATATATATATATATATATATATATATATATATGTATGACGTGTTCATAGGTGTATATGTACGTGATCTTATCGGAAACTTTCTGGACTTTGCATGAGTTCAACAGAAATGCACGCGGAGCTGACGATCTTGGTTACCCAGCTCACCGAGACAATCAGCCAATAAGCTGCAATCTATGTACTTGTGCTTTGGTATCACGGGGGCTTCTCTGATGTGAACGTCTGCAAATTTGCTACTATGACCGTCGAAATGCTTCGGCAAACATTTGGCGAACATTCTTCTAGTCGAAGAATATATTTTTGAGTGACACGTACATTTCTGTCAAGATTCATATAATTCACCAAATGTCTCTTTGGCCCGTCTATTTGTCAGTGCATTATCCAGGATTGGCTTGAGTTATGGCTACCAATCATTCTGGAGTTATTAATTAGACTACAAAGTACATTTTCAATTTTGAATACCTCCCCCACACACAGACACTTTTTAGACGGAAGTCTTTCAATGACCATACGAATGTACACACACACACACACATATATATATATATATATATATATATATATATATATATATATATATATATATATATATATATATATATATATATATATTGTTTTTGCACAACAACTATGCATTTTTCAACATAATATTATTCATTTTTAATGCACAACCCTTTACTTAATCTATTTACCACATTAATCAAACATTTTTGAATGGAAATTTAAGATCAGGACTCAGCTATTAACAGTAGCATATTAATTCATGTGATTGATATTCACCAAATCTCCCTTTGATTATGTTCAAGAATCAATGATTGTTGTGAAAAATTAATGATATGATAGATATAAACACACATTCAAAATCAAAATCAACATAATAGGTTAAGATAGGTCAAGGTAGATATATGGTGGCACATTAGTAACGACTCAATAAAGCTCTTCTAAATCATTTATTATGTACCCCATAATGTCTTTTAAGTAGCATAGATTATTAAAAGGGAAACAAATACTGAATATGACAGAAATTTTTAATTAAACTTCATATATATATATATATATATATATATATATATATATATATATATATATATATATATATATATATATATATATACATATATATATATATATTTATATATATATATATATACATATATATATATGTATATATATATGTGTGTGTATATATATATATGTATATATATATATGTATATATATATATATATATAAATATATATATATATATATATATATATATATATATATATATATGTATATATATATTTAGTTCGTTGGAGCGAAGACATTTTTTTCTTTTTGTAATAGAATATGGTTAGAAACACTGCTTTTCTCAACTGGTCGTCGTTACAATGGTTATTCCTTTAGGTCGAGAATGAACGTATATGTTATACAGAACGAAGGCGACGAAGCATTTATTTGTTCAACGAGCACATGTTGTTGCACTCCAAGAAACACACGATGCTTCACAAATCAACCGATTGTTTTCAAAAACAATTACAGCTGATGGGTCTATTATATCGTCTTTAAAAAGCTGCTAGCTTTTTAAAAATTACATTTGTGCTCAGGAAAACATTGTTTTCTCTGAGCTTCGAAAATGGAGTCCGTTTTCATTGATTGTCAGAACGCGTCTTTGTTTAATTCAACACTGTCTTTAATGAAAATTTCGTGTTGACGTGATGCACATTTACTCAAATCATTAGAAATATCTGATTTAGACATGGTGTGAATCCATCAAAATCAATGTCACTAGAGGAGTTTCTTCTCGAAACCAATTTTTTATCCATAATTTTCAGAGAGCAATACTTCGCTCAAAAAAAAACCAAAAACAAAACAAAAACATTAGGATTAAAACAAAAAATGTAATGTATTTCCGGCCATTTACGAAAACGTACGGTAATTTTTGAACGTGTTTGCATAAAACTTATACTTTAAGAAAAAAACTACAAATCAGTAAATCAAGTTGCAATCTATTTTAGTGAAAATCAAAATATGATCAAATAATATATCTGAAGATATGAGAAAAATACTGAAAAAAAAAATTAGCCAGGTGTTAATTCTTGTTAAAAGGTTAAGATATGATTTAAAAAATGCTTCATTATGTTAAAATTGAAACTGAGACAGACTGTTAAAAAAAGCAATTTCCAACTCTAGAAAGTGGAAAAAGAGAAAAATGAATTAAATGCATGAAATTAAAATAAACTTTGAAAAAATACATTGGAACATGTCTGGTTGGTCAATCAATAGAAATCATCACATGACCAATATCGTTTGGCAGCATTCTATATTGGGGGGGGGGGTATGCAATTAAAACGTAAGAAAAAAAGGTGATCAATGAATAAGTTTCATCTCTCGGTTTTCTGTTGGATAGGGATCACGACAGAGTTTAAAAAAAAAGTATGAACACTATCAGGCACAAACTAAGTGACCAATTTAGCAAAAAAAAAAAAAAAAAAAAAAAATCTCACGTTGTAAACTGAACGTTCCACCCCAAACTTCTCTTTTGATAGGGTTGAAAGGTTCAAAGTTTTTTTTTCTCTCTAGACATAATAAAATAGTGAATGTTTGATTTTTCAATTCTCTTGATTCTAGCGCTCTGAACGTGTGACACCTACCTACATTGGCGAGAGAACCTGAAAACTGGAGAAAAAAAACAAAAAACGAACAAAAAACTGGAAGAAAAGTTGACAGTTTTTGTTGACAGTTTTTAGTATAGAAAAGAAAAAGGGTATTTGTTTATCTAAAAGAAAAGGAGACATCATTTGCCTGAATTAGTGAGCATTAGAGCAAGACTAACACGTGACATAAAGTCACGAGACGACTCATGAAATGCATGAGGAGTTGTCAACAAAGCACAGGAGCAGATTACGTGTCATCATCCGACAAAAAAAAAAAAAAAAATGAAAAAAAAAAAAAGAAGTAAAATAAATAGATTGTTGAATAAAAGACAGGGACAAGCAGATGGGTCATCCTGAATTTTCTCTCTTTTAGGAACGGTCACCAAAACTGTCAAGACTTTTAAGTTGGTCCGGCTGGCTATGTATGTATGTATGTATGTATGTATGTATGTATGTATGTGTGTGTGTATGTGTCTATCTATCTATCTATCTATCTATCTATGCATGCACGTATGTATGTATGTATGTATGTATATTTGTATGTATGTATGTATGTATGTATGTATGTATGTATGTATGTACGTACGTATGTATGTATGTATGTGTGTATGCATGTATGTATGTATGTATTGTTGTTTGCTTGTAGACATTAAGATATATATGAACAGATATTAGTATTCTAGAGTATGATAAAAATCGACTATTTGAGAATTGAGTTTTTCTTCACTTTGAATTTTCTGGCTACTGACAGTAATTCAGTCCAAGCAAAAACTTAGTTCTGAAATTGTCAATTTCTTCTTCATGCTGTCGGATACCAATAACCAATCACATGTATAGCACATATGTATCAAGCGTACACGCTCCACCAATGGAGCTATAGGGCTGAAGATTTTGACATTTACTCAATTTACAACGTAAATTCATGCTGAATTTATCATTTAGTTCATGCCTACTGGCATCCTCGCCCGTTTTTTTTTAAATTCAGTCTTTTTTTTAGCAATTGTTGCCCAATAAAAACGAGCATAAGTAGTAGTATTCATTGATCACACTTCTTCCCATTTTCTTTTTTTTTTTAATTGATCATCCTTTCAACAGAAAATGTTGACAAAAGAGATTGGTCACGTGAAGGTTTCTATTGAGTGACTAACTATGCCCATGTTTTTGCTTCCTTTCTTTCATTTTTGATTTTGATCACCGTTGTATCTTTCTTTCATTTAAGTGTTTTATTTATCCCTTCCCTTACTCTCTTCTTTCTCTCTTTTCTTTCCGTTCTTTTTTTCTCTTCTCTTTCCTTTTATTTCTTATTTCTCTCTTTTGTGCATTTAAAAAAAATTTTTTTCTTCTTTTCCTCTGATTATCATTAGTTGTTTCTTCCTGTAATGGTTTTCTATCTTTCAATCTTTCTTTGATTATCTTTGCTTTCTGTCTTTCTTTTTTTTTGATTACTTTTTTTCTTTATTTTTCTCTTGTTTTTTTTCTTCGAATTTTCTTCGTTTCTTTAGTTTCTTCCCTTCTTTCACTAATTTTTCTTCCCTTTATCGTTAGGTTTCTTTCTTTCTTTATTTCTTTCTTTCATTTTCTCTTTCTTTCTTTTTTGTCTTTTTCTTTCTTTCTTTTTTTCTGTCCCCCTTCACTTCATTACGGCATTTGTTCCTTTTGTTTTTTGTTTGTATCCAATTCTTCTCCATGTTTGTGTTGTTTTGGTATTTTTTCTAATTAATTCCACTTTTTTCTTTTAATAAAGGACCAAATCACAAATTGTTTGTGAAATTGAATAGTTCTGTTCCTTTTCGGAAAACGGCAACAGACCGCCAAGAAAGACAAACATCTG
>OY735201.1:24535386-24632886 GCA_963457665.1 Thysanoteuthis rhombus
TTTTCTTATATATATATATATATATATATAGAGAGAGAGAGAGAGAGAGAAATAGATAGATATGAATGGGAGAGTGTGTGACTCCAAATCAGTTGAATTGCCTATCTGCGAACTTTAAACAATATTTAAAAAAATGAATGAATATATGTAGTTTTAATTTGATCAAATTTTTATTGAATCAAAACAGGGATATAGAAAAACTACCTGTTCACATTCAAAAGTTTATGTAAAAAAAATCAAATTTAAAAAAGAAAGTAAATACATGTGAACATTAAATCCGTCCGTTTTAATCTCGGACTGCATGCAAACCAACTTATGATATCATCATAGGGGATTCTAATTAATTTGAAAAAATTCTTCGAGTTGATTTTCTATGAATATATATTCAACTGCAAAATTCCAAAAAATACATACATTCTCATGTATTTATATAGTGTATTGAGCACTTTTATGAAATGAAATAAATTGCTGATTTGTGCTTTATTTGAATAAATTTATAATATATATAATGTGAATATATTTGTGTGTCTGTGTGTGCATGTGTGTGTGCTTGTCCATGTTTGTGTATATGTGTATGTGAATGCCTATGCATGAGTGTAAATGCATATACATTTGTGCGAATGTATATATACGCGCATGTGTGTTTTATTCACGTACGAAAGAAAGAAAAAAAAGAAAGATTTTCCCCATTCTCTCCCTTCAGAACAAAACTGCATGAATTGATTTTGCCTTTCCTTATCATTTAAAGAGGCAGCAAAAACAATGAATGGAACAATTTACTGGAACCACAATAATTGATTTTGATACTAAGATACCACCCCACAACTGTCGAGTTTAAAATTTTCTCAAATAAATTATATCATACAGGATCTCTGTGTGTTCTTTTTGTGAGTGGATTTCATATTTTATAATTGATTTCGATTTGATGCTGCTAACTGATAAGAAGTTTGGTGCGTTGGAATGGTAAATTATACAGTATCATCATCATCCATTAGTGCCTATCGCTGGACATAGAGCTTTCCCAAGATTTGCCACCGCTCTATCATGGCCCTCATGGAGCCAATACTTCCTGAACGCTATGTTATTTTCTACCGGTCTCAGTTTTGCATATGATCCATGTTTTGAGCCATTATGTTTTATCACGTTATGTAACATGGCCATCCCATTGTCCTTGGAGTTTTCTAATGCTTTTTATAACATCTCGTACTACTGTCTTTCTCTAATACACTGTGCTGCTCTCCATATGATGTTGATCATGATTTTACCTGTGCTCGTTTCAAGGTTCACAATTTGAGATACACCAATGAACAAAACTGATAATAACACTAGTGTGCACACATGCATGTATAAATATAGATATTTATTAAGTTGAGTTTAGTATCGAACAAGGTAACGCAGTGTGAGCAAGATTGTGTAGCAAGATTGTATTTCTTCCAAGTGAAAATTTCCTGTTTCCTTTAAAAATCAGCACTCAGATATCTAGTTTTCATCTTAACTCAGTCACCGACAACTGATGCCTATAAGAGATACGTATCCAATTCTGAGTCACCAAACTCGAGCCTTTAGATCGGTCTGGCACAAGGTCATGATTGTGATGCACCCACTGAGGATTGAAGATACTAGTTTATGATACACTAGACCTGTGTTTCTCTAACTATTTCAGTGTGATTCAACGTGAAGTCTTTTAGCAATATCTCAAACGCCTATGACTACATTTCATATTCTTGATTGTTTTTATCTTATTTTCCGTGTATAATTTTATAAATAATGCATTGTCTTATGGACAAAAAGAATAGATTAACATGATTAAGATTTTCTAGAGTTATTTATTCATGTTTTTGAACATCATGAAAAACAGGCCTGTTTAGTTATTCTGTAGAAACCATCATGTGACCAACATCTTATGGTAGCAGGTCTTGTTGGAAGAGTATACAACAAATGCATTCTCCCGATAGTCACTTATGGAGCTGAAACTTGAACCCTAACTAAGAGACAGACCTGCAAACTGAGAACCATGCAATGCGTGCATGAAAGAATCGTGCTCAACATCACATGGAGAGATCACAAGAAAGCACAGTATATCAGAGAGGAAATGAGAGTCCAACACATCAGAGAATCCTTGAAAAAAATTCAAATAGCTATGGGCAGGCCATATTGCAAGAAAGATAGGCAACCGAAGGACATCACGATTCACTTCATGGATCCCCTGAGATCACATGCGAAATCGAGGCCAACAGAATACAAGATGGAGAGATGAACAAGATACATTCAGAAAATACTGGCTCTGCAACACCCATAATAGATAATTGTGGTGGATCCTGGGGAAGGTCTACGTCCAACGACGGACAATAAAAGACTGGTGATGTGACTACCTTCCGAAATATCACTTGATGGTAGTCGCTGTGTGTGTATGAAGGTGCGTGTGATTGTATGCGTGTAATGGAAGAAAAGCTCACATTAGTAAAGTGCAAAAATATCGAAGAATCCAAACTTGATGTCTTCGTCTCGTTGCAACTTGCACAACAAGATCTTCGTTTATTTAGATATACGAAAATCCATTGGTTTCCTTCAACGGCTTTACCATTTTCCAAATATGTAATCCATTTATCTGTATTGCAATTCTTCCTCTACGAATCCATTGATCCCTCTATGGTTTCCTTTCTTGAAGTAGAATTACAACTTCAAAACTCATCTCCTTACGCACAGCCTCGTCTCTCCTATTCTCTCCTCCTTGAAGCTTTACCGTCCAGATCTTTCTTTTTTCCCCTCTTTCACAACTTCTTATTTATAAGCAATGTGCTGAGATACTTTTGTTCATCGATTCCTCCATCTTTTTCCATTTCCAGCAAAAATTAATTTCCCTCTATTATCTTTTTTTCTAAAACTGATTTGTCTTCATCCAATAAGATCTCAACTAATTCAATTTCCCGGGGACTTATCTTAGCATGAAAATAAATATCTTTAGAAACAAAATCATATTTTATAGATATTTCATAAAATCGAAGAAGTGGGGTTTGATTGATGGAGAAATATTTTCACAAGTTTCTCTGACAAAACACCATTTGTTATATATAAAGCATTTCATGGAAGAATGATCACTGAAAATGTTATTGAAATCCGATTAATAGTTAACTTTTGGAAGCTTTTTAACACCTTCGAGGGTTTTACGTGAATTTTTTTAATGCAAATTATTGCGCCTCATTGTTTACTCAGCAAAAATAACATTTCAAAGACTACAATATCCGATTCTATACCAAAATGATATTTTTATCAGATTTTTTTCTAACCACTCTTCTCACAAATAGTACAAAAGATATTACCACACAGATGGCTCGATCAATCAGCGAAGTTGACCACAGATTCTTCTCTCTTCGAGTGTGTGTGTCTATTCATCTGCCGATATGTGGGGCTGCGTGTGTGTGTAGGCGCTTCTGGTCACGTTTTTGGAACTACAACCTTGGAAATTTGCCTGTGTGCACCACCAAACACGATTTAAAACTATTCTTTTTGGACCAACGATGCCCAAATCTTATATTGGTGCTTTTTTTTTTTTAAATAATTTCAGACGGAAGATCTATTTTTCAAATCAATTCACGAAAAAATATGTATTTTGTGATAATTTTAGATAGATATTCAGATTATTAGTTTTGATACACGCATTCGCTATGGTGATCCATTTATGCAAGGTATGGATATTCCATTCCTTTGCTTTTGTGACCAGGAAGGTGATATTCCTATGTTATTGCTCTTCTTGGTTTATGTGATTAGATAAGTTCTAATTTGCCCGTTGTCCAAATAAAAAGGAGGATTTGAAATTATTATTATCCTGGTCACAGTGCAAAGATTATATGGAATAATCAATATTCTCGATACCTTTGACGTATAATCGATCAGAAAATAACACTTACTACCCAGGAATGAAAATGAATTTTGAAAAAACATTGGACTATGCTGCCTCAGAATTTGTCATATTTGTCCATCTCGGATTGTTTGCATTAGTTTGTCTAATCCAGCGATTGCGAACCTTTTTAGCACAGCGAGTTGATGTTTTGAATTTTTATATAATTCTGTTATCGGATTGTCACTTAGTTTTCATCATCATCATCAACATCCTTTTAGTATCCGTTATTGGATATACATTTTCTCTCAAATTCATCTGACATCTTCGTCATGGCCGTTGCATTCCAAAAATTGTCCTGCTTATCACGCCATCCAACGTCGGCAACAATTTCAATTATGATCTCAGGGGATTCACGTTTTAAGTCTTAATGTATAGCAGTTGTCTTACATCCTTGCAATATAAACAGTCCATTGTCATTTGAGTTTTCTAATGGTTCCTAAGATAACATGGACCCCTGTCTTTTCTCTCATATACTGAGTTGTATTATGATCTCTCCACGTGCACGTTGCATGGTTTTCAATTTGAGGGTCAATCTTTCGGTCACGTTCCATGTTTCTGCTCCGTAGGTGGCTATTGAGAGGATGCATACGTTATATACTTTTTTATAAGGACTAATGGGATTTGCTTTTTTTCTCTGCTGAAAGCTTGCAAACCTAGAGCGATTCTTTGCTTGATTTCTTCTTTTTTTTTTTAAGGATTTCATGGGGATTCGTTGTCCTAAGTAGATGCAGAGATCCTGCAAGGTCTAGCATTATTTGGAGATCATGAAGATTTTTAGCAAGAAGAACGATGTCATCAGCAAGGTTACTAATGAATCTACCGTCTATTCTGATTCCCGTATGTTCGTTGTCTAGACATCGGAAAATTATCTCAAGGTAAGCTGTGATGAGTTAGGGTGAGCTTGCATCACCCTGTCTCACTCCTCTTTTTTGTTGAAGGGGTTCGGAGTCAGCCTGATGAAAGAATTGCTATATCGGTTCTAGTCTTGTTGCAGTATTCTGATATATACGGGACTTTACACTTTGTTGTACTATCATGTCAATGACCTTGGAGGTTTCCTACGAGTCGAATGCATTTTCGGAGTCAAATAATGCTACAACGAGTGACATTCTATATTCTGCTGATTTCTCTTTAGTTGGTTTACTGAATGGAGATGTCTGAATACTTTTTTTTGAAGCCAACTTGTTCTCGTGCTTTGTTTTGATTTACCGTTCTGGTGATTCAGTTTGAGATCATTTTGGTAAAGACTTTCTCGATGCATTTGAGAAGTCTTATAGGCCTGTAGTCATTGAAGTCTTTTGGGTTTCTTTTCTTTTGTATAACAGCATTATGATCGTGGTGTTCCAATCGTCTAGGGATATAGTTTGTTTGATGCATAAGTTGAAAAAAAAAGTTTAGTTTCCTAGTGATGACGTTTCAGTTTTTTTGAATTGGTTGATGGTGATGTTGTCTTATCCACGGACCTTTCATTTCTTTGTTTGTTTGATGGCTTGCTTAACTTCCTGCGGTGTAACTTCTGGGAAATTGTTTGATCTCGTCTTGTTTTTCCTGTTGGAGTTTGATAAAATATAATTTGAAATTTCAAAATGCAATTATAAAACTTGGATAATAAAATGAAAATTAAGAAAGCTTTTTCCCAAATCCATTGCGTGTCACCTAAAACTTTTGTTGTGTCACTACCGACACGGATGTCATAGGTTTGCCATCACCTGTCTAATCAATCTTTTTACTTCCTTTTTGTCTATTTATTTTATTGCATTTATACTCATCGTTTAGAAGCAATCTTTCTCAGCAATATTTTCTAAGCTCAAACTCATCTAACACAGGGCTATGAAGGCCCATTGTTTGTTAGATTAAAAAGTATTGTTCTTTGATAGGCGTCCTGTCATCTCCAGTACATCCGGAATCTTTTGAATGCTGCAGCTGCTGCTAGAACTATTATTACTACTACTATTACTTCCACTTATGATAATTATACCAAGTTTAGTTAGTCATTGTTTAGAAACTGTCGTGCAACCAACATCTTTTGGCAGCATGCCGTATTGGGAATAATCAATCGGAAAATTACAAAAAAAACCCAAAAAACAAAACAAAGCAAAAACAACAAAAAATTAAAAAAAACAAACAAAAGAAAACAGGTGATCGATGAATTACTTCACACACCCTTTGTTGAATTAAAACGTCCACATTTTGAACATTAAGCGTGATAGCCGTTGTACACCAACTGAGTCACCAATCTGGCGAAAAATAACAACATGAGTTGAACTTATTGAAGAGGAATTCAAGAAAAAAGAAAAACGCTTTGTCTAAACATGATAAGGAGTAAATGTTGAAATATTCAGCCTTCTAGCTCTACTGGTACGGCATGTGCACATGGCGTATACATAGCAATCCAACAAGCAGGCTACACTAGGGAATTACTTTGAAACATTTTTGGCAGTTTTGGTTGACATTTTCTCAATGTGACTGACTGAATTTTGCAAGTATGATACGATGGTGATGATGGTATTCATCATCATCATCATCATCATCATCATCATCATCATCATCATCATCATCATCATCATCATCATCATCATTTTTGGCATCGTCGTATCCAATTTATATTCATCCCTTTCCAAGAAAATAGCATCCATGACGAAAACAACTTAGACTGTCATCAGTTTTTTCCCTACTTGATGCAATCCATTTTATTTATGATTGTATTTTTCCGATATTTGTTCAAAGATTATTTCTTCAGACTGAATTCTCTTTCGATTCTTTTTCTGGTAGACCTTTTATTTTATTGCACTCGTCTTGAACGCTTCCTATCACTATATCCCTCTTCGCCTTTTCCCTTTTTTTACGCTTACTTCTTTCTTTCTTTCTCTCTTTCATTGAGTTTTAACACACTTTTCCCCAGTTTTCTATTTCGTCCTTAATTATTCTTTTTTTACCGTTTTTCTCTCGTCCTTTTTTCTCTTTCCCTCCTTTATAAAAAAAAAAACTGCCAAGCAAAACTGACACTGGATCTGTCAACATAAGTTTCTTCAGTTTTCAAGTCAGTCTGGCTGGCTAACTGACAATGTTCCACGCATAAAGGACACTCCAATGGAGGTACTGATTTGAAAATTGTATCATTTACTTCTTATTATGTTTAGAAAAAAATAGTTGTTATATGGAAATTCACCTGAATATCTTTTCTTGAACTGGGGATTTAAATTGGAATGTAAGTTTATGATAACTAATTTTGAGATTTGCTCCTGCTTTTTGAGAATTCAGATTTTTTAAAAATCACTGCCAAACAAATAGCTTACTCATTGATCACCTAGTTTCCCTATCATTTAACTGATCACCCCAAACACGACATGTTTCCAAAAGACGTTGGTCACGAGACGATTTCCACAGAATGTATTCATTTCTTTGTCGATTTTCAGTTAAATTATGTCCTTTTCTCTTGTCATATTTATTTCTGGTTTTTCATTATGTTCGTTAACCCTTCCCTTCCTGTTCCTCTCCTTCTTTACCTCACTCTCTCTTTTTGTCTCTCTCTCTCTCTATATATATATATATACATATATATACATATGTGTGTGTGTGTGTGTGTGTGTGTTATCTCTACCTGTTACACATTTTCTTCTCTCTTTTTTTTCTTTCTTCCCTCTTCCTTCTTGTTTTATCTTTTTTCATTTAATCCTTCTCTGTCCTTCTCTCTTCCCCTCTCCCCCTCTCTCTCTTTCTCTCTCCTTCTCTCTCTCTCGCTATATATATATATATATATATATATATATATATATATATATATATATATATATATATATATATATATATATAATATATATATAATATCCTCCTGTAACGCATTTTCGTCTTTGTTTTTTTTTCTCCCTTCCTCCTCAAACACCTATTTTTCTGTCTGGAGGCGAAAAAACAATTTCATTAGAAAAGGATTGAACTATCAGAGAAAACACAAATATATTCAAAGCAAAAATTAACATTTTATTGTGCTACGTTAGATGCATAGATAAGCACGCATGCGCACTCGTCTCCATTTTTGCCTCGACCTGCATCTCTGTGTATTCATGTGTATAAGGAGAAGTTGAAGCATATATAACGGAGCCGGCGATAGAATAGCAGTAAAGGAACAAAGGGAAATGCTATAAAAATGAAGAAACAACACTGGAATCAAGCTAAAGTGCAACTAGATGACGCTTTGGCAAATGGCGGAACGATATTTTACCTCAAGCAAAACCAGGAGAGCGACAATACTAACCAAAGAAAGGAAAAATAGACAAAATCTAACAAGAAAATATAAATAGTAGATTTAGAGGAACAAAATATGCATGAAATATGCTGGAAAATACCCACCGAGACAAAACGAAAAGATGGCCAAGTATTTCAAAGAGAAATAGGCAGATCTGGTCGGTCATGTAATAGAAACCAACACGAAACCAATGTCTTTTGGCAGAATACCGTGTTGAAGGTGATCAATCAAAAGATTGGAAAAAGAAATGATTAATGAATGACATACTCCTCTCGCCTTTTGTGAGCACAAATTTAAAAAACAACAAAAAAAAAAACCACCAAAATAACAAAAAAACAAGCCTGAACGCTGCTGGACTCAAAGACGATTTAGGATGAAAGTTCATTGCAAACGGTCCCCCCCCCCACCATTAGGTTTTGTTTTAAGGGAAGCGAAAAATAATTATTTAAGACATAGTAAGGCATAAATGTTAAGAATTTCAGCCCTTTAGCCCCATTGATGCAGCCTGTACGTGTAGCACGTACATAGCCAGCGAGCAAGCTAGCCAGGCACAATCACTAAAAAACTGAAGAAACCTATAATGACCTATGTTGACAGTTTCGATAGACGGTTTTCTAAAACATTTTTAAAGCATGCATAAAACGCTGCCGAAAAAAACATTTTGACAACAACATTTTTTAAATCTTAAAAAGAATAATGTTGATAGAAAAAGAAAGAAAAAAAAAAGTAAGAATAAAATACTTACTGAAAACATAAAAGATTTAGACAATTTAAAAACACTTGAACAAAAATTTTAAAAATTATTTTAGATTCATACATAAAGATATATGAAAATAATTGCAAAAAGTTGTGCGTGTGTGTGCGCGTGTGTGTAAAAGGAAGACATATTTTTTTACATATTCATGCATTTACACACGCACGTAGATATATCTTTATAAAACATTCGGACGATGTACACAAATTTTATTCAAAAACAAAAACATAGGCACACACACACACACACACACATAAACACATACATGCACACACATGAAATGGAACAAATAGAAACGCATGAAATATTTAAAAAAAACTTTGGACACGAACAATAGAATTCTTAACAAAAAAAAAATAGAAAGAAAAACAACATTGAAATAAAAAATTTAAAAAAAATCATGAAGACATTTTTATGTGAATAGAAAATATTTCAGAAGAAAGAAAAAGCAAATGAAATGAAGGCAAGAAAAACTAAAAACAATTCCACAAAACAAACTTAAATTGAATCAAATAAGAACAGACAGAACAAAACCTACAGAACTTTAATCCTAAACGTAAATAAAAGTAGAATAAAATTCTTTCTCTTGAAAACGGAAGCTAATGGCGATTTTGTAATGCGGATATGTTTTTATTTTCAGTTCAGATGTTTGGATTGTTTTCTATTTCTGTTTCTTTAATATTTCTTCCCCTTTTTTTTTTCTTTTTCAGTATTTGTATCGTTACGTTCCTGTCAACGATTTAAGAAGATGGCCGCTGTCTGGCTGATTGCAACATGCCTGCTGTTCCAAGAGTTTCTATAACTCCATCTCTCTATGATCTATCTCAGTCTATTTATTTTCATCTAACCCAGAATATTCATATATCTTATTTCCATCATTATTGTATCTTTTCACGTGATGAACACACACATGCACTTACACACACACACACACACACACACACACACACACACACACACACACACACACGCACGCACACACACACACAATGTATATATATATATATATATATATATATATATATATATATATATATATATATATATATATATATATATACATATATATATATATATATATATAGGGAGTGAATTTTCTGTGAGGCCCAGAGAGGGCAAAAACATAAACTTGTTTGTGTAGCGAATCC
Source organism: Thysanoteuthis rhombus (assembly GCA_963457665.1). Classification (NCBI taxonomy): domain Eukaryota; kingdom Metazoa; phylum Mollusca; class Cephalopoda; order Oegopsida; family Thysanoteuthidae; genus Thysanoteuthis; species Thysanoteuthis major. The sequence continues at coordinate 24,545,433 of OY735201.1, forward strand.
ACTTTCTCTTATATATTTCCAGCTCTACTCTAAAACAACTTGACTTTCGAAGTATAAATTTGAATGTATCGAACACACTATGAAATAAATCTATCACTTATCAAACATTGTTTTATATTGTGCTATATTACTAACATTATCTGTACCATATATATATATATATATATATATATATATATATATATATATATATATATATATATATATATATATATATATATATATTCTCCAAGTCCATTGATAAGACGAGGTAGCATCATCTCAATTTTGTCCATTTCTTCTAAATGTTCACTCAGATTGTTATTTTTTTTAAATGGTGGCTTATCACTAAATATTAAGCGTTACATTCAGACAATTCAGATAATTCACTCGATTATTAGCGAATCAGGGGGAATAGTTCCATGTCGTAGGCCACACTTTTTTTTCACGAAGATGTGTTGTGAAGTTCAAGATTCATTTCGGCAACGGCTCCTTAGAGGATTAATTGGAATAGTAAAATGTTTATAGATGATAGTATATGTGTGTATACGCTCACAACCTCGCATAAGATCCTAAAATACTATCATTACCATTGTTTAAATCTCGGAGGTCAAAAAAATATTTTCGATATAAACTAACGCTATACTTTTGAATAGCAGGAAAAATCTGAGCACACACAATATATATATATGTACATATATATATATATATATATATATATATATATATATATATATATATATATAAGAAATGGACATTTTGGTCCGATGGAATGAATTATGAATCGCGATATATTATATAGAAACTTATCTGAAATGATTTCTCGTCCTTAAACTGTTAATACATTATCTAATTTAGACAACGTAGATAGAATAAACAATTAAAGAAAATGGGGCTGCTACAGGAATCAAACTTTCCAGCAATAGGTAGCCGTTCCAACGTTGCGAAGCACTTACCATTGTGCTAAATAGCCTGCTGATAAGGCAAAGACAGAATGATTTCTTTCAACCCAACTATTTAAAGACATGCCGTCGTATTGTAAAAAAGACTGCATATAAACGATATAAGAATTTGGGTTGAAAGTACTTATTTAGCTTTTGCCTTATCAGCGGGCAGTTTACCATAATGGTTAGAGCACTGGCACGGCTACCTTTTCGGTGCCGGGTTCGATTCCTGCAGCAGCCCTATTTTCTTTGATCATTTATTCTATTTACGTTGTCTTAGTTGAAATATTAACCATATAATGAAGGGAAATTATTTCAGATAAGTTTTTATACAATATAAAACAATTTATAATTCACACACACACACACACACACATATATATATATATATTTATATTTACAATTGTTTTAACTCCCATCATTTTGTACAGGAAATCTTTTTTAAGGTCGTGCATATACTTGATTGAATAATTTATGGAAAGATTGAGAATTGTTTTCAAAGAACATTTATTCCAGTTTCTGAGTGGTATTTATTTTGTTTTTTTTTATGTTCAATAATCCTGATAATTTCCCTCAAAAGTATTCCTCTATTTTTTTCCCACTCCACATCAAACTATATTTATGCTACTTTTTCTGAGTCAGTGGCTTTAAAATTTTCTGCAATGACTTGAACTGCACATTCCAAGGTACCAAGAAATATTTCAACATCATCATGCAAGGCTGGACAGTCAATGAAAATTGTATCGGCAGGTTCGGATGCAAAATACAAAACGTCAGAAGTGATGATTTTCAAAATGGGTTTGAAATCATGAATCCTTTCTTCCAGAAGAAACACAACAGAAAATGAAGTTGGAGGAGCCCCGACCACGAAACTGATAACGAAATAAACTACTTCTTAGCTGACAAAGGCGACAAAAACTCAACACCAGACGAGAAAGACGGAGAATCTTCTGCACCAAACAACAATGAATCGAAATTCAAAAAGGGCTCAGCCGATAATTCAAGCCCAAACAGAAAAACAATACACAAAACCAAAAGAGAGTAACCACGACATTAACATCAACGAAATCAACAAAATAAATCGGATCGATGCAGTTCTAAATCATATTTACTGACACAGAAACTCTTTTATCAGGCTACACAAAGACCCTGACCCATTTCAGTAAAGACTAAGACAAGGCAACACCAACTCAACCAATCTCTCCACAAATGGCTAAAAATAATCTTCCCTAATTTAGTCTGGACAAAAAAGGATTCAGAATCGATGTCGAACACCTAAGTAACTTAAGATGGCAGACAAAATAGTTCTTCTTGTTGAAAACCTTCATGAATTCTAAATGATGTTAGACGAATTAAACGGAGAAAGCAAGAAAGTGGGTCATCATATGATCTTCAGTAAGACCAATCTTGTGTGCAAATACTTTGTGATGGACAAAGAGACAACGATAAAAATCTAAAAGGCTAAAGGAAGTTAACCACTATATCTATCCAGGACAAAAAGTCTCCATGTTATCCCCGAAAGAAGAATAAATCAAACGGAGAATCACCCTAAGCTGACAACATTCAATTAAATGAAGATCTAATTAGTTTCGGAAAGAAGGGTCCACAATTAATGAATCCTCGCGATAGTTTCTGATTGAGCTGAAATATTGAATCTAACAAAAAGATTGGCTCTCAAACAAAGATCCACGGAACGTGCTCAAGAGAGGATTATGCTTAATATCATATGGAAACATTGCAGTGTAGCGCAGTATATTAGAGGAAAATAAGTTGTGTCAAGATAATATAGAATCATTTAGAAAACTCAAATGGGTGTGTTGCAAGAATATCAGGCAACTGCCCGGTATAACGACTCAAATCAAGAACCTCTAGAGACCATATGCAGAATTGCAGCCGGCAGAAAATGAGATGGCGTGACGATTTAATCAGTTTGAAGAGATATGGGAGCCGCGACGTCTGCGATAGAGTGATCTAGAGAAATCTTGGGGAAAATCTATGTTCAAGGACGGCCATTAAGAGGGTGATGATGATAATGATGATGATGTAGCGATTTCAACGGTGTCATTTTACAGCCTGTTGTTGACGTCGAATACACTTATCTGTATTTTTGGCCTCATCCCAACGATTTTCTTCAATATTTACACTCGATTCCCAATCCTAGTTCTCTCGTCCAAAGAATTCATTAATAGAGTAAAAATACTCCGAACGTTTTTCTTTTTATTATTCTATTTCCCTTCTAATTCTTTGATTCAGTCGATTTTTTTTATCTGTAATTCAATACCTATGTCATTCCCCGCCTCCTTTCATCGACTGGGCATAATTTTGGATTCTGGCTCCAGTTACGGTATCATGTACCCGACAATAACAACAACCCAGTGTCTCCTTTCATATTTAGTTGTCTTCCCCTAAAACGGAATTTTTTTCCTAAAACCATTAGATTTTTGTTTCTTTTCTTGACTCTCGTTTTTGTTCCGGCACTGTATTATGGGAAATACGTTCAGCAAGTAGAAACAAATACGTGATTGTGTATGTTTGCTTATTCAACCTTCTGTTGAGTGTACAACATTATTTTATATGCATGTAACAATTACACACGGATACACCACATTCATACACACAGATACACATTTGTATGACTATTACGTAAGGCACGTATAAATTTCACTTCCAAGTTACATTTACACATCTCTAATTACACCATCAGCATTGCAGCTGACACAAAACATATCTACATATACGATCACTAACCCACGCTAAATCTCTCACACGTACCCCACACAACAATACGCACTTGCACTTATAAAGTCTTATTGAAAGAAGCACTTTTACGCATTAACAGTAAAACACTCAAAATTGTACTTCATACCTTATAACAGTTTTTAGATCAGAAAAGTAATACCTACATTTTCAGGGCCATTTCAAGATAGAAATAACAACAGCAACAAAGCCTTGGAAGTTACCAAATGTTAATACTCTGATTCCGAAAGACCGTTGTACAAGATGCCAGATACGTAGAATTTATAATCGAAATATAAGATGTGGGAGAACTCTTTTTGCAAATATTGTGTAACATTATTGACGTGCGTATGTGGAACGTGTCTGTCTGTAAATCGTGTATGTATATGGTATATGTGTATATGGTGTGCCTATGTATATTCATGGCAAATATGTTCAGATGTGCATGAGAGTATGTAGCATATGTGTTTGTGACATGTGTGTGAGTCACTTGATGATATGTGTGTATATGGCGTGTATGTGTTTATACGGGCCAAGTTTGTCCAAGTGTGCATGAGAGTAATGTTGTTGAAATTAATGTTGCTCACCAGATTTGGTATTTTGTTCCAAAGGAACGATTTTGTTTTAAAAAAATGCTAGTTGCCCCTCTTGGAGATCTACAATACCCACCAAAAACACACACACATTCAATACGCACACGCATAAACAAAGACAAATGTATACTGTAATGGAATTTACCGTGGCGGAATGTGCCGTAATGGAATTTATCTTCGGTGAAATTTGCGTGTTTGAATTTACTGTGGGGCAATTTATGGTCATCGTGAATAATATACAACATTAATTACAAAAAAACCTGAATGTCAGACGATTATGAGTCAGTTCGATCTCATGGACGCCTGTACAAATGTGATATATGTGACTATGGTTTGTACAAAATAGTGAACCTCTCTATATCGACGGGTCACTTGCACCAAATGTGATAAACGTGTCTATTGTACAATATAGCGAACTGTGCTATACCGGGGAACGTCTTTACCAGAGTGATAAACGTAATTTGATTTGTTTGATATGGCAGACTGCATTACATTTAGAGGGTGGTGTTTCAATTTATTAAACGTGCCTTCGATTTGTGTAATATAGAGGAACTGCACTTTATTGGTGGACACCTCTACCAAAGTAATAAACATATCTTTGATTTGTATGATATCACCAACCACACTATATAGAAGGATGCTTGTACCAATAAAATAAATGTCTTTGATCATACAGTATAGTGAACGACGCTATATCGGGGGACACCAGTACTAATGTAATCAATTTGTCTTTGTACAATATAGCAGACTCTGGTATATTGGGGGACGCCAGTACCAATGTAAGGAATGTGTCTCTGATTCGTATAATATTCCGAACCATCTTATATCAGGGAACGTCTGTATCAATGTGATAAATGTGTCTTCGATTTGTACAATTCCTCTTTCTTTCTCAATCCACTTATTAAACAAAACTTCTTCCATTTTTTTCCTTCAAAACAGACGACACTAGTTATCAAAATACATTACGATAACTGATAGTTTTGTTAGTATGCCGGTTTGTCAGTGACTATGATCACTGCGATAGATGTCCAGTGCATTTAAGAATGGCTGCTCATCATTGAAGAACACATTGCACCATGCTATGCGATTTTGTTCTTGGATAGTGAATGCTATTTTCTCATTTTATTACGTTTAAAAGTATAGAAAACGTAAATTATCCTCTTTATTGTTATCGGGATAATGATATTCATATGTTATTGTTTTTCTCACTACTTGTGATTAAAATGTGCAAATTCACTAGTTGTCCAATCGGAAATAAATAGATATCAAATTATGGCTGTCCTGGTACCTAGTAGCAAGAGCAAAATTTTAAAGGAACAATCAAAATATTCTATATATTTTAGGTATAATTAACCAGGAAATAAAACAACTAAAAATGAAAGGAAATCTTAAGGAGGAAAGAAGATGCAGCATTATAAAATCAAGAAACCAACATTTTAGCAGGATTTTCTTTGCTGAGGGAACAGTATTTAACAACCAACTTTCATAGATACTGCAAAGGATTTCCTTTGCTTATCACCAGCTGGATGACGTCACTACAACGTAACAGAGGCAAATGCTGAACTAATTAATCGGTTTCCAAAATTCGAAAAACGTTAAAAAAAAAAAAAAAAAAAAAGAAGTGGTTTCACGGTTTTGATAATGAACAGAGGTATGACAGGAAGCGTTTGATCATCACACACTTTTGGATAATATCTGCATACATTCGGTACAGGTGAACATTCTCTTGTACTTAAAATAAATATTTCACGCCTTTCATTCTTTTTTAATCAAACATGTACCAATATATCTGTAGCCTCCATAAATGAATCACCCTGGCCCGCGCGTATACCGGAACTAATTATCTATAAATATACCAGCACAGGATTTGGATATTGCTGGTCCAAAATGACCATAGGGACTGGCATTTTTTTGAGAATACGAAAAAATTCGTTTTTGATATTGCCTGGTGGTGTAATCTTGCAAAAATTCAAGGTTGTAGACCCAAAAATTCAGCAAGTTGTGGTGTACCAGGAAACATGGACCGACACTCAGTCACGCCAAACGGAGAAGATTCCATTGGCCTACTGGCTGGTTCGTCGGGAGGCCCATTTGGTGGGGCAACGGTGTTTCAATATATATATATATATATATATATATATATTGCATTTTATATATGTGAAATATTTACTTACTTATTTATCTATTATTCTCTTGTGGGAATCGCTAGAAGCCACTTGACGCAAATTCTCCTCGAAAGCTCAGTAACCTTTCTTGGTTTTCTCCAATTTTTTGCTTGTTGTACTTCTTCAAAGGGAAAATGCTACAAAAATAACAGAAAGCAAAATACAATACACTTATCCAGTCTGCATGAATAGAAATGAATTTAAAACATGATGCTGGTGTTTCCTTCTGGGGACTTAATGTCAAGTAGTCCCCTCAATTCTCGAGTTCTTTTCTCTGTGAAGTTCTCCTTTCTGGCTAAGAGTGGAATAACAACCGTTTGAAGACCTGCTATTTAACTCTTTTCAGTCTGTTGCTGTATTTGCCTCTCTTATATTGTTGAATTCATACTGAATTCTTCCATTCTTTTATTTCCTAAACCAAATAACAATGAAGAGTTCAGACTTCCGGTTGAGACTTGAAAGTTAAAAGTTTAGAATGATGGGTGAAGAGAGAAGGGAAAAGAGAGAGACAGATTATATTCCAATGTCATCAATAAAAAAAAAGATGGAAGAGAGAAAGAAAGGTGGAGAGAGAGAGAGAGAGAGAGAGAGAGAGAGAGAGAGAGAGAGAGAGAGATAATGGAAATCTATCGATGTTAGATTGAATTATCTGGTGTCACTAAAAAGATCCATTTGATCAGGGATCATTACCTTTTCTTTCTTAAAAAAACATCTTATGTTTTATTTTATTCTTTTCCCTTTTCTTTCTTCTCTACTTTTCTCAGTCCTGAGCGTCATTCCAACTGAAACCTAACATTTGCACTCACTCTCACATCAATGAGAAAGGAAATTATATCTCTTGTTTTTTTTGAAAATTCGGCTTAGTGGTGAAAATAATAGTGCACAGTGAAGAGTTGGACTTGAATTTGTTTTTTCGTTGTTATAACAATCATTATCTAATTTGCCTGTCTGTCTTGTCTTATTAGACAAAACCAATAAATAAACATTTCTCCTCCGTGATATGAAATCCCGACCAAATAAATAGTAGTCAGCTCTCGTATCGCTTGAGCCAACCTGATTAGTCTTTTAAGTCTTCAAATGAATTGATTATGTTCATTATACAAGAGTAATACTCGAAAAATATTTTCCTGTCGCAATATTGACCCTAAAGAAAGACTATTTGCTTTTCTTTTTCTTTCCCACCTTCGACTACTCTTGATGGTGTACGCATCGTTGAACCTATGGTTCCTGTTTTCAAAATCCTCCATTCGTACTCAAGGTAACATACGGAAGAGAGAGACATTCCATCAATCCGTTTTTTTATTTCCCTGGACTTTTGTCAAACTCCAGCCTGAACCTGGAGTTTATTTTTTTTCTGTGATTAAAACAGGAACTATCCCCACCAAATTTGAGAAAGTAAGAATTGAGATTCAATCAACTGTTACCGACAGAGCTAAAGTGAAACGTCTTACATAGCAACCGAAATGTGCGAGGGCTTATATCATTCTAATGAATAAATGCATTCGAAAAATTTCCATTTCCATATTTGATTTGAAATCATGACCAGCTGGCCAGTATCTTACCGACAGAGCTAAAATGACAAGTCTTACATTTTTTCGAAATTTATCTTACAGATACGCCAGGGTTTATTTGATTCCAATATATATATATATATATATATATATATATATATATATATATATATATATATATATATATATATATATATATATATATATATATATATATATATTTTTTTAATTTATTTATATATATATATATATATATATATATAGTTTATATATATATATATATATATATATATAGTTTATATATATATATATAGTTTATATATATATATATATATATATATATATATATATATATATATATATATATATAGTTTGAATGTTGCAGTGATAACCCTCAGTTGGATAGGAAGTTCGAATAGAGTTTAACTTTTCAGCCGCCAAGTTTATATCTGAATCAATTCTTGTCTCCTTTGGCCCGTGGAAGCATCAACTTGTGGTTGTTAACCGTACATTTCAGGAACATTTTCCGTAGTTTGTCCGATGCCAGCCTCTCAAAAAGCTGGGCGTGGGGTTAGGCCTTCCTGGTTTGAATTCAGAATTGTCCGATTGCAAACCAACGCTGCAGAATCCAGTCTGCCCTACTATTTATCCATTAACCATTGGAATCTGTGAAGTAAACGCAATCTGTCTCAGACGGATTTCAAACTAGATTCTCTGTGTCCATTTAATGTACTGCCAACCAATACTCCTGCATTTCCTATACATAAAAATGTAACATGAAAGTTTCCTCTGTTTATTTCTATAGTTTTCCGTATATTTCCTCTGGAATTTCCTTACGAAATATCAACAAGATATCATTTAAACCTCCTTTGGAGAAGGAATCCTTTTGACATGATTATCCTCACTTTCCACATAGTCACATTTAGTGATTTTTAAGTTCAGATATTGAGTATTTCCATAATCCTATGTATTTTTTTAGTCACAACTATCTCAATCAAAATATTTTCGATCTTATTCGGCTACTTCCTATCTTTTATAGTCGCTCCATTCATTTGGACCGTGAGTTCGATTCTGAAGGGTGTTCAACCATGTTTTCCGTGTACCAGACTGAGCTGAGCTTAGTAAACAACTCATCTCGAGTGTTGGTCTGCAAAGTAGTCTTAATAGGTCATTCTCTCGTGTACTCTGTTCGATCCTGTGATTCTGCACTCCACTGACCTTATGCCATGCGAAACCCACAACCATAGAAAATATGCACCCTTCCTGGATTGTGTCTTTCAATCCCAAAACGTATCATCTTGTGTATGAATACAATTATGTACACAAATATGTATAACTAATATTTTCCCATTGATGATATGCTCTTTGATGTTCTAGGCAAAACTGTTTGAAAATAAAGCGGATGGTACATAATGAATACGATATCTTTTTATTGAAGCTGCTGACAGATTAAGTTTTAAAAGCTACACATTCCACCATCGTCTTTATTCTTATTAAATTCACGCGAGTTTACGTTGTCTATTACTGTTAGTAATAGTTCAAGTGATTCGTCACATAATGTTTACCCTATTACTCTGAGGTCTCAGTATTTACAAAGTCACGAGTCGACACTTCCATCGAAAACTTCAAGTACTCACACCCAAATTAGCCCAGATGTTTTCCACGTGTGCCTAAATACTAACAAACTCATCAAAATTAATTGGACAATGTTTGAATGCACTTGAAAGATTTTCAATTCCATCATTAGAAACTGTCGACCAGAACTGTTTACATTGGTTTCTTCAGTTTTCAACTTGGTTTGACTGGATGGCAATCTATCTATCACCCGTACAGGTTGGAACATTCACTTATTTTTTCAAGCAGAACTTTTTCCTTTAGATGGTGTCAGTCAGTGCTCTCATTTATTTTCGGAAAATTTATGTTTTTTCAATGATTATTTCCTAACCAAAGGTGAGAAGAGCAACTTCATTGATGACCCATTCTACCAATTTTTTGATTCATCACATCCAACACAGCATGCTGCCAAAGACACTGGTCATTTGACGATTTCTATTTAGTGATCGACCAGACCTGTTTCTGGTTTATTAATGCGTGCAGGGCGTTCACCAGCATTTCTCTTTCGAGTATGAGCTCGACATTTATATAGATTCGGCACTTCTTAATACAAATCCACACATTCTTTTGTCTGTGACCAATTAACCTTTGTTTTGGCCCAGAACAAGTACAATATGTAAAGGAGAGTGGATGAATGAGTTTGTAGCCTGAAACACTCATTAGCTGAATTTTGATGGGAGTATTTCCCTGTGTTAGGTTCGATCGATGGGATTAATGGAGAAGCATTGGGTTAAGTGGATTGATAAGAAAAGAAATTATATCAAAAAATGAGTACTTGTTTGGTAAAATAAATGTTATTTCTATCATTAATTTATTAACTTATTGATGCACCTGCATAAAGTATCTCAAGAACAAGTAACGAAATGCAGGAACACTCAAAATCCCGCACCCCTCCCAAATCCGTTTGGATTGGTTTTTAAATATAAATGTTTTTTCTAAACATAATCCGAAGTGAATGTTCAGTTTTTCAATTCTGACACGTACATAGCCAGCCATTCATACTCACTTAATAACTGAAGAATCCTAAATTTCCCGTGAAGAAATGTTTTAACAGTGCATTCAGTCTTTAGTTTGATAAATAAAATTTGGAATATTTTGCATACACGTAATATTTTTGTAATTATGCTACCTTTTTTTCTATAGGAACATTTTTCACAAGTCTGGCCCTCAAACTGGGCACCATATCACGTCCATAAGCGAAAATCATGGCGGGATCACATGGAGGCATCACATGGCGGGATCACATGGAGGGATCACATGGAGGGATCACCTGGAGGGGTTCCATGGAGGGATTGCAAGACATCACGCTATATCAGAGAAAAAATAGCAATCAGAGATATCAAACAATCCATTAAAAACTGAAATGGCAATAAGATGGTCATCCTTCAAGAATGTCAGACAGCCGCTGAATATCATGACTCACAACATGGATCCCCAGAGACCATATGCGAAAAAGGGGTTGAAATAAGGTTCAGTGAGTTTACTTTACGACAACAATGGTAGATAGGTTTGGCGAATCTTGAAATAGGGTGTGCCCAAGAAATAACGCTGAAAGGCTATTCTGGTAATGATGATGCTGATAATGATACAGACGACTACAAGCGGGGAACAGCAGAGAGATGTTTTGCTTTCTGCTTTGCCAACAATATTTTTAAAGTTACAGCACACTGGCGTAAAGTTGCAAAAATTTTCGAGGCACCCCATGATCTTTTTCAGGGGAGATTCTGTTATATACTGGACGACAATAAAGAAATTTATTCATTTGAACGTTCAAAGATTAAACTTTTAATCATTATGGTATTTTGAGATATGTCAAGCTCGAATCCCTAAGAATTAATCGCTAAAATTTATGTTCATCGTAAGCATTATCTTCCCTACGTATCCACAGACTAGTAGTGGTTAAGACATGAACTCTTTCTGCTCCACCCACGGACTCGACACACCTGCGGACTTTTTTTTGAACACCTACAGATTCTTCCAGGCATATCCACAGACTTGGCTCACCCACGGACTCTTCATGCTACACCCACAGACTCGGCTCACCCACGGACTCTTCATACTACAAGTTTGCCACAAAGAGTCCATGGATGTATCACAAAGTGCCCGTGGGTGTGCACGGACTCTTTGTGATACATCCAAAGACTCATTGTGGCGGAATCTTTGATAATCGCTGTTCAAACTACTTCAGATGTAGAAACATATTGTAAACATTGATACATTGTTACTACTTGACATGATAATTACATGATATTTACCTTGTTTGTGTTAGAAACTGTCAACTAAAACTGTCATCAAAACTGGCAACATAGGTTTCTTCCAGTATTTAAGCTGGTCCAGCCGGCTGCCCACGTATCTATCACGCGTACAGGCTGCATAGTGGAGCTAGAGCGCTGAAAATTTAAGCTTTTACTCCTTAACATTTGTACAAAACATTTATTGAATTGGTTTTAGTGGAGGATTCAGTTTACAATGTATGTTTATGCTAAATTGGTCCCTAAATTGTGTCCATTGGTTATTTGAAAATGCAGATTTTTTGTGATTACTGCCCAACAAAAAGAGGGAGAAGTAACTTATTAATTGATCACTCCATCTTTCAATGTTTTAATTGATCATCCCAACATGACATTCCGCCGGAAGATGTTGGTCATGTGACGGTTTCTTTTTGATGACCTATCTCTACTTATGTTCCATACAAAAGCTTGCATTTCTATGGATTTTAAAAACAATTGAATGAGATTTAGATCAGCATGAACAAAGAGGCCTCGATCAACATTGTTACCGTTCAACTAATACAAAAATAGAGGGCAAACCTCGGCACTGCACTGTCCAACTCCCACTCCTACTTATACCCATTGCATATTCATAACTTTTTGTAGATATGTAAGACTTTTTTGTCTGACTCAGTTGTTAAGAGAACTATCTACCTATCACTTGGCCTTTTTTTCCAATCAGGACAAGGTAATGCTAATTCTATTGATCGGTTCGGTTCAAGGTGGCGGGACAAACAAGCAGTGGAGAGTTTAACCCCTAAATTAGGAGACAGTTGATGTTTTCATTACCGAGGAAAAAAAATCAACTCCGACTTCGACTTGAGCTAGACATTTGTACTTGCTGACCCTCTATTACGCATACATCCATATACCGAAACATATGTATATGTGCTCTTGTATATATGTATGTATGCATGCACACACACACACATATATATGTGTGTGTGTGTGTGTATGAGTGTATGTGTATACACACATGCATACACACACACACACACACACACACACACACAGAGACATATATATATGTGTGTGTGTGTGTGTGTGTGTGAGTATATGTGTGTGTGTGGGTGGGTATGTTGTGTACGAAACTGTTTATTTTAATCACAAATAATGTTATCAAATTGTCATTACTAAAAAAATCAGTCGCCCCGAACACTTAACTTGAGAAGAATTTCAAATCTAAAAATCTTTTTTTCTAATTTTGTATAATTCTTTGCTAACAATGGAAACTTGTTTATAACAATGAATTCATAATAATGAATGCAAATTATTAACAATGTGTTTAAACTGTTCCAATCTTTATATCAATTACAATGGTATCAGCCGGCTATTGTTATCTGAAAAGCCCTACCGCAAAGAGATCTCAAAGAACGGCCTTCTCTGAATATATACATATATATATATATATATATATATATATATATATATATATATATATATATATATATATATATATATATATATACACATCTGTGTGTGTGTTCATGTAAATAATGAGAGCACAACAGTTTTATATATTCTTGAGATTTTGAGATTAAGTACTGAATTCAGTAAATCATGACAACTTCCACCTCATTAGATTTTGTGCTAATATGAGTCTGCGTTCCATTGTGACCTTAATCAGCAACTGAGCGTACTTACCATCGCTCAATCGTTTACAAACTCATTTAAAGCCCTATTTGCGTATGCATCCGTTTATTTTTTACTCTCTTGAACACACATAGCGCGAAATAGCTGTCGAAAACAGTATCTTTAACGTTATCCAAAGTTTAGATCTTTAGATCGAGAATAACGTAACCTGTAAGCGTCAATATCTTATCAATGCATGGTACATTTATACTTTATGGAGCTCTTTTATGAGCTTTCAGAGCGTAGAATGTTACCTGGAGATTAAACACCCATTTTCAGCCATATTTTAACATATTAGCCACGCTTAGCCACTAAAATAACGAATTCTAGGTAGCAGTTCAAGAAACACGTTTTTCCAATGATTGCTCCGTTTTCAAACTTGTTAACTCCCCAACTGGATGCAAGACTCTAAAATGTTTTCAATCTTTCAGGCTAGAATGAACATTGACATTTTCTGCAAACAATGCAAATGTTGCTTCCACTCGGATATTGTGATTGTTAGCACATCAGCCACACACAGGAAAGGATCTGGGTTCGATTATGAGCAAAGAGTATAGAAAGCTCTTCATTTGGACAAATTTCCCAGTTTATTTAGCAGCTAAATGAGTACATTTTTAGCCGTGTAATGGGGGTGGACTATCCTTTTGGTGCCTAGTGTGTATCTGCACCATGGCATTGTCTAAGGTGTAGAATCCACACTTGGACAACCATTTGGCTGAAGGGGTTGGCGAGGTGTGTCAGTCCAGGTGCACCAATGCAATGTCGTAGCCAATGATAGGGCACTGAGGCTTAGCATTGCTAAGCACAGGGAGGCCTATGAAATCGTCCTAGGACCTCAGATATTCACTCAGTCCAGTCGCAGGGAAGCATCTCGCCTCGGAGCAGTGCCGTCCCATTGTACTAAAAGTTTGGTTTGTCCTGACGCCTTAGTAATGCTTGTTGCAGTCACAGGAGTAATTTTTCTTCTCCCAGATTAAGAATGACCTTGTGTCACATCTTGCACTTGAGGAAGCACACGTGATTAGGACTTGAAACTAGCATCGATCCCTAAGCTGATGCACGAAAAGGAAACCGGGACTTCGTCACTGGTCATATATTCCCCAATGGGAATTGTCTCTTGTGCTTCACTTTTCATATCTATGCTAAGCGTTTTTCCCATCTTGGATGTGCTTAGTCCTCACATTCAAAGCAATCAATCAACTTTGTCCAACATCTCCTCCCCCCTGTTTCTTACTCTCTTTAAGAAACAGTCATCCAAAGCTGTCAATATCGTCCACATGGTTCTCTTCAGTTTTCAATTGATACTGTTTCAATGGCTACGCACACAAGCGGCACTAGTCTAGCTGGAGATCTGAAAAGTTGAAAAATTTATTCCTTATTATGTTTGTTGCGATGGAAAATCCCCCCAAGTAAGTTCTAGTGTGTGGTTCAATTTACAATGTAAGTTTACGATGAATAGGCACCTATTGTGTTTGTTTTCGCCAACATTTGTATTTGTTTTTTGAAAATTCAGACTTTTTTTTAGTGATTACCACCCCAAAAGACGAGAGAAGTAACTTATTCATTGACATTTTTATCATTTCAATTATATTCCAATTGATCCCCCCCATTGATCATCCCCAAAACAGCATGCTGCCAAAAGAGGTCAGTTATGTGACGGTCTATATTGAGCAACTAACCAAATCCATTTTATCCTCATCTTACTTCATATACTGTTGTTTACAGTCAATTAAAAATCGCAATTATAGACCAGCTTATCCCATTCCGTGGTCGGTGTGGTTGGTCTAATGGTTAGTCACGTACTGCTGCTTGGATGATTTGCATTCATTTTGCACTAATTAACTCTGGAATCATGTGAATTCCATGGGTATATAGCAGGACGAATTGTGTCCTTCAGCCTTGGTTGGCAAACAGTCTTGAAGAGAAGCAACTCAGAATTAAAAGAAGAAAAGTCAAACCTCAAATCATGCATCGTCATAGGCTATCGACGGATTGAGTTGAGAACTTATTCCTGGAATGTGTCGTTAATTGGTCTCTGATGAAGCTTCGAAGGGCTGAGCAAAGTGGGATGGGTATATTGAATCAAAGAGATAAAGGAGAAAAAAAACGGATGGACGAAATATGGCGACCACTGTCTCCACCTCTCCATGCTACGTCGATTACAAGTGGAAGATTTAAACAAATATCTCAGAACAAAGAAATAATTTCTAACGATTATTTTTACCTCTAACCCTTACCCTTTGTACAATGGCATGTCACTTGGTTTAAATTACTAACACATTTTTCATAGTTATAAAAACATGAAATAGGGGTCAGTTGGTAAGTGTTGATAAGCAGGCTAGTTAATTAGTTCGTTTCCCAAAGGGAGCCCGATATTTGTGACCTTGTGTCAAGCTAGCTAATCTCAGCTAATATCTAAATGGGTAACTGTTGTGGAGAGAATATCAACAGATAAGGCTGGCTGGTCATGGTTCGATTCTTACCGGGTAATTAGTCCACCATTGTGGCTCTGTACCTGAGTAAATATCTATTTATGACCTTATGTAGTGCGATCGCCAGCTCTAGTTCTGCTATCCGTTGCCAGTGAAATCAATCTTCACTGGGCACCTCATGAATGTACCTCTGAACCAGAAATAAGTAAGCATAGTAAATATGATTAAATATGATATATGATATGTATTTGAAATACTGAATTTTATGGTATGGATGTGCATCGCAGTTACTGGCACGGAATACGGATTCGGCGAACCGAATCGAGTTTCGACCGAAGTTGCTTTACGTTCACTTCATACTAATGCTCTTCGGGAGAGGCATGAATCAATTTTTGCCCAGCACTCTGCATAAATATCTAAGTGTTTTAGCGTAGGATCAACAGCCGAATACCTTAAAAAAACCTCCAATAGCAACCAAAACAATGAATAAAAATCTCCATGATGGAACCAAAATCATTGCCCAGTATGTTTTGTCACATAGGAGGATCATTTTTTGACAGCTGGCGTAATCGACGGTTCAATGTGTTCCAAAAATTTAGCTTCGAGTCAGATAAGGCAAAATGAACAAACTTGTTATCTGTGTTTCTCAATCGTCATCATGATGTAGTAACTTTCTGGTTGAAAATGACCATGGTTTCAGTTCTAAGAGTTGCAGCAGTTGCTGTGCACCGAAGGGTCTGATGTTATGACTCAGATTATAGTGAGGGAAGGTTGTACACCGTTAGCCTCATAATCTTGTTCATGTCAGCAAGGCTCCAGTGACCAGACATAATCAGGACGGCTAGAGAAAGACTGGGATGCAGTGGATGACCAGAGCGCTATAAAACGTATACATAAACACAATCTTTTGATTCACACACACACACACACACACACACACACACACACACACACACACACACACACGTACATACATACACGTTTAGCTCATTTTAAAACCTCTCCTGCTAACCTCATTGCTATACTCAAGCCATATTATATTCCTCATGTGTGGTTCCTGATAAGAAAAGGTTTAACCCTTCCAGTGTACACTAGCCCAGTCAATGATCGCAGTCAAGTGGAAATTTCCCAGTTACTCCTTCACTCACCCCCATTTACACCACATCCCTATTTGCTTAACTGAACCTGTTATAGAAATTTTGCCAGTTAACGAAGCAATGAAAAAGAAGTTGCGGTCGACTGTGGAATTAGAGACGCACAAAATGTTCACAGTAATAATCGGACCGTAATTGTGTTCGGTGTCTTTCATTTTGTTTGCATGCATTGATATGTATACATGTACTTGCTCTCAGGCTAACATGCTTCCGGGTGATTGTGTTGCGCCTGTCTATTCAGGGTTGATGAATTTGCTTTGAAACGTGCGATTCGAAGCCTGATCTTGCATAGCGGAAAAAAAAATTGCAATCTTCCTGTATTATGAAGACAGCATGTGTTTCAACAGGTTTTAGGATAACTGCCCCCTGGATAATTTCCTCGTGACAATAGCTTAGGCATTGTAAAGTCAAAGTTTTCTGGAAATTGAGTTGTTGGCATGTGAATGATCATGTCCATGTGGGTATTATCCAGGTGGTAATTGTCAAAAGCAATTTATCTAAAGCAGAATCAGTTAACGAAGGCGGGGGGGGGGGGGCATTTGATCTATCGTTTCAGTTGTTTTGGGTACGGTTGTCCTTATACCGTTTCTACAATAACTGAAATTTAGCTTTGTCGTTTTCAGAGCCACAGCAATAGGACGTCAAGTGAAGTTCCAACCTATTACGAGTATAATACAGATTCCTCTTGCTTTCTGAAAGCAGAGTTCTTATAAATACCGTAAATGGCGTAAAGTAACGAAACAATTACTCGTAATTTACACTGAATCGATTGAAAAGCACTGTATCGTGATGTCTTGCCTTTGGGCAACGGATGAGTCTAATAAAGGTTTTGGACTTGAAATTGGTGATCTGTTCTCAGATTAGCACCACTAATTTGCAGAATATTAGGTAGGTAAATGATACGATTGATTTCACGTATTTTTTCGGTTAAAAACTGGAGGTGATTTTATTTTTGTATTGTAACAAGAACTAGAACGACATGGACAATCCTAATGAAAAAAGGGGTTGTATAGTGATTTTGAAATTTACACCCCCGATAGTGATATGAAATGACGACCAACCAATTGTCACGAAGCTGTCTTACTGAGTGAATTAATTCAGCGATTCTTAGACACTAACGATAATTTATCATGTAGATACGCAAGAGCTCATTCCATTCAGAAAAAAAAATACTTGAAGCAAAATGTTCATGCACAAAAAAGCGGTGATGCATCGTGACGTTGACTTCTAAGGTCATTGAAGGTCAATAAAGTTAATTGTTGGTTATTTTGAAACAAATTTCCAAGTTTTGTCATAACTTTGCACCTATGAAACCAAAATTAGTCATAGGGTTGAATTGTTCCATGGAAATAATCATATACGATGTAAAATGGACATCTTAGGTCATTTGAGGTAATTAGAGGTAATTTATAACTACTATTCATGGTTGCTTGCCGCAACTTTGCACCAATAAAACTGAAATTTGTGAATCATTTCCCGGCAAACGTAATAAACAATGTGAAGTTGACTTCTGAGTCACTAGTGATAATCTGAAACCATTTCATGTAATTCCTAGCCAATCTTAAAAGTTGCTAGCACATCTGAAACTGGAATTCGGTATAGACGTAAATTATTTCATGCCCAAAGTATTTAAAATGCAATTTTGTCATTGAGAATCAATATAGGCCACCTTAGGTCATTTCTAGTGAATTTTTCAAGTTTTCGGCCTCAACTTTACCGTTAGATGCAGAAATGTTGTACAGCAGTACGTCTTTACACAGAGAAAGTTATGGGCAATGTGAGGTCACCGGAGGTAATTTCTGGTAATTTTAGTCAACTAAAACAATTTATAGCATGGTATTTAGTTTGCCACAAGAAAAAAAAGTTTTTGACTTCTAAAATGGTTAAGCAGAGGTCAAATTAAATTGGAATGGAGGCATATTTGGACCATTTTTTCACCTAGAATCGTCCCAGACATCAATTTTGAATTAGATTAAGTTCATTCAGCCATTTTTGCAGCCAAACAATTATATTGTTGGAAGTAGATTTGTAAACTTTAATTAACCTGCACAAATATTTAATAGATTTACGTTTATCGTTGGAGTTCAGCAGAGGTCAATTCTGTATTAAAAGAATTCTATTTTTGGGTGGTGTATTGAATCACTGGGCAAACATGGCCAGAAATAGAAGTTATGACATGTTGACTCCCAAGGTCATCAGAAGTCAACATAGGTCAACTTTATTTTGAAATATTCTTCTTTTCTTTTTAGCCAAACAAAACAGTTTCGTGGCTAAAAATTCTTTTCTTTTCGTTTGTAAAAAGTTGAGCAACATTAGCAACGGATTTCAGACAGAATAATCTTTTTCAAGATCGTTGAATATTTTTCTGTTACAGCAACATACTAAAATGTCACAGGTAGAGTTTTGAAAACACAAACATCTCCAAATGTTGTTGCAACCATCCCCAACCTTATCAGTCCTGGTAGAACTTCATGTGCTCGCTAGACACATTTGAGTTTAACACAATCTAAATATGTGACATAAGAGTCAACAAAACACTGATTCAAGCTCCAAAAGGATTAGATTGGCAATTTTGGTCATCGCAACTCGATTATAACGAATGATTCATACAGACGGAAGAATATGACAAAAATATGGCTCATGAAAAAAATCACTTTCATTCCCCCAAACACGTTTTTTTATACCAGTAAATGCAGCAGTAGATGTTGAATGTGTTTTCCGTTCTTCTGATGACGGGGGGGGGGGGTTCTAACTGTGCATGTGTAGTATTATGAGTGTCATCAAGCAAGTGCGTTTCCGATTAGAGGAATAAAGTGTTTTGTTCAATCGGAACTAATCAACCAACATAGGTTTTGTCAGTTTTTTTAAAAGTGATTCTAGTTGACCGGATCTGCATATATGAATGGATGTATCACGCATACTGATCGTACCATACAGATAAAGGATGGAAAATCAAAACTTTGCTCCTATCAAGTCCAGAAAAAAAAAGTTTCTGGTTTTGTTTTCAAATCTTTCCGAAAAAACTTACAACGTAAACTCATGTTAGATTGATCTTATAGCATGCGTTCAACAGTGATCAATCTTGTATTTTGAAAATTCAGATTATTCACCGATCGAATCAAATTATGGAGATATAAGGTATTCATTACTAACCTTTTTTCCCGTATCCTCCTGATGATTACCCCCAACACGCAATGCTGCCAAAAATGTTTTTCACGTGAAGGTTTCTATTGAGTGACTAACCAGGCCTGCTTTCAAATTACTTCATGCATTTTTTCTAGCAATTATCTTTACATTTGTGGTTTTTAACACAGCATTTCGACTGATATAATAACCAGCCTCCCTAGGCATGGAATGTTTTCACTATCCCATATAATTTTTGAACAATTGTCTTCATCTTTGTTTCTGATTCGGTCGATACACTCTTAGGCTTTCTTCCAGTGTGTGCTGAACCTGACCTATAGAAAATCCTGTATGTGCCGAAATATAAGACGAGGTTATTTTGAGGACTACCGATCATTACAACCCCCAGTCCCAATCAAATAAATCTCGAGATCGAGCTCCGGTAGTTGGTCCCCTAGTCGTAATACCACTGCATTAGACGCTGCACTATTTGCAACATGTTTTTTTTTATTATTGAATGCCCATCTTATATCCTACAGCAATCTTTTGATCCTCCCGTTCTTGTTTTCTCCAATTTAACAAGCAGTGTTTCCCCACATTGATCTTTTAGTATCGGCTTGGCAGTATCCAAGCTTTTTTTAAAAATCCGGACAATTTAGTTATCAAACAAAAAAGGAGGTTCTGTGAGAAGATTCTGTGGTTCCACGAGATAAGGTGTCTTTTCAAATAATACACACAAATCTGCTATCAATGAGTTTTCTTATATTTGCAAATTCAAGACAGAGTTGTTTCATTTTAATGTTTTATTCATTATGTTTTTACATGAATAAATTCTGTCTTTTAAAACCAAGGTGGCGACTGTTGTCTGCAAAATATAAAGGCTTCAGTGATTTGAGGAAAATCTGTGACTAAGTATGGTTAATCCTGGGGAAGGTCCATATCCAACAATGGACGTTAAGGTACTAATGATGATGATGATGATGATGATGATGAAGATGGAGAACTAGAGTACATCAGTCAAAGATATTCACAAAACTCAGCTGGATTACTTGCTCTTGCTTTTATAAAGGAATTACTCAAAAGTTTTAGCAGCTAGAAAGAGTGTTGTGTGCAACTGTTTTTCTTTTTAATTCCACACATGACAATGTACAGA
The DNA here is from genome assembly GCA_963457665.1 of Thysanoteuthis rhombus. Classification (NCBI taxonomy): domain Eukaryota; kingdom Metazoa; phylum Mollusca; class Cephalopoda; order Oegopsida; family Thysanoteuthidae; genus Thysanoteuthis; species Thysanoteuthis major. Next base: position 24,566,739 of record OY735201.1, read on the forward strand.
TGCTTGTGTTTTCTTCGACATGTGATTCTATTTATGGGTATAATGGTTTGAGGTTTAAGTGCTCATCTTAACTCAGCAGTATACAAAATCACTCGAAATAAACTATATGCACGTAAGAAAAAAAAAACAGACAAACATATTTGTGTTCAACTGGTAACGAATACAGAATCTTGTTAAAAAACAAACAAACAAAAAATACGACTGATATTCAATCTTGCAACTTTGAAAATCACGTCGAAAGCAATTCTTCCTTTTCTTTGCACTCTATATTTTTCCTCGGTAAAGATAAACTTTTGTGTCGCAATGTATTGTCGACAGTCAACAATGAAGTTTGGCGCCGAGAGAGATCACAAACAGGTGGGAAAAAGATTGAAGAAAGGTGTAAACAAAGTGATTATGCACATAAAAACGTTTCCTTTTGATGGAAGCAGTGGTTCCTCACCCCAAAAAATAACGAAAGAAAAATTGCAGAGACTCTATGAGATTTTGAAGAAAAGATCAGGATAAAGATTTTTTCGTGATATCTTAATAGAGTTGGTTTTAAAAATGCAATTTGCATCGTCTAAGAGATTTTACCCCACAGCAATGTTTTGAAGGAATCGTGCACTTTGTATTATACAAGCAGTGGGGATCATCTACATGTGAGTGAGATAGACAAACATACAGAGAGAGAGAGAGAGAGAGAGAGAGAGAGAGAGAGAGAGAGAGAGAGAGAGAGAGAGAGAGAGAGAGAGAGAGATTGTTAATTGTTCCTTTAGATAACTCTCGTGACTTTATGCATCTTGTGTGTATGGGCGTGCGTGTCTGTGTATGTATGTGTGTGATAGAGAGAGACTGACTTATAGAGACAGAGACTGACTGACAGTACAGAGACAGCGATAGACAAATGAACGAAGAAGGACAGAAAGAGATTGTTGGTAGTATTGTAAAGCTCTGAAAATTTAAAGTTATATGTGTGTGAGAGTGTAAGAGAGCAAGACACAGCGATCGGTAGAAACAAAGACAATCAAAGGAGAGAAAAAATTGCTTATTAATGTTTGCTTTCGGGTGACTCTCGTGACTTTATGCATGTTGTGTGTGTGTGTGTGTGTGTGTGAGAGAGAGAGAGAGAGAGGTTCACCCGGGCATTGAGAGAGACTGCCAATCCTCTATCGAATACATTAAAGATGTATGCATACATGTGTGTACGAGAGACTGACAGTTTAACAAACAAATAAAGAAGGATAGACGGAGATTGTGCCTCAATACAGTGGTTCCGAAATTTGGAAACTCAAGGGTTCCTTCTATAAAAGTTGTACTCTGACAGACTCTATTTTTATCATTCTCAAGGCATACCTGTCTTGAATATCTATATTCAAAATACACAATAGCTCTTTTCATTCTTATTATTTAGTACCAACCATTTGAGCCAGTTCACAGAACATGACAGATTATATTTAAAATTTTAGGTCATCACCCCCAAAAGTTAAGAACCATTAAAGTACACGTAAAGTATAAATAGGTGAGTAATGGACTTTCTTCATTGGAAAGCATCGTTTTCCCCTCTTTGTTCGTCGAAATACTAGCTGCTCACCCAGGCTTGAATGTCGTCCACTGGCAATGATAGGAAATACGCTCTTAGAGAGCCGAAAATAGAGTATATAAGGATACTTTGAATAGAAAAGTTTTAGTTGTGATGTCGTACGGCGAGAGTATTACTGCACAAATCAATGTAACCTAGCAGAACAGAAACAAGTTAAATAACGATACATTGCGGTTTTGAATAATACAGGAAATTGGGAAACTGCACTAATCAAGGTATATTTGTATATTGCAAAACGCACGTGTGTGTGTATGACAGAGAGAGGGAGAGGGAGAGACAGAGAGAGAGAGAGAGAGATGAAAAAAGAAAGGGCACGTGAGAGAAGAAGAGAGAGTCGAATATTGTAAGAAAGATGAATACATGATAGGATTCGTGAAACCAATATCACGTATCTTTGTCCCAAGCATATATTTTATATGCTGCAGACAAACACGCAAAGATCAAAACCCAAAACGCAGAGCTGGAGAAAGTCGACCACTACATTCACCCGTGACGGAGAATATCCCAGAAAATCTCAAAAGAAGAAAAAATCTAACGATTGGTTGGTAAGATTTCAGCAGGGTGAACAAAAAGATCCCATTAGTTTTGACAAGAAAAGTCTACAACCAACGTGTCTTGCTAATAGTTATTTTTGGAAGAGAAACATTGAGCTTAACTAAAAGACTGCCTCTCGAAGTAATAACAATGTACCGAGCAGAAAAAAAACATCATGCCAAACATCACATGGAGAGATTACAACGCAGCACAGTATATTAGAGAAGAAAACAGTCACAGATTTCATGGAATTAGGAAACTCAAATGGCAATGTTGCAAGAATTTCAGAGACCTGCTGGACAACATGACTCACAACGTGAATTCCCATGGTTCAAATGCTAAATTGTGGATAGCAAAAAATAAGAATGTGTAACCATTTCCAGAAGAACGGCTGAGAGGTTTGGCAGATGTTTGGGAAGGTCTATGGCCGACGACAGACGTTAAATAGATGCTGCTGCTGCTGTGATGATGATCATATGTAATTCCTGACTATCATTTTACATCATCTTTTCACAGCTAGTAATGAAATTGAAAAGTGATATATGTATTCGGTTGTGTCTGTTCATCTGTCCCCATGAATTCTCCAAAAATACAAAATGAATTTCAATGAAATTTTGTTGACAACTGGCCAATGGAGTAAGACATAGGTGGTAGAGCAGATCTGAGATTTTTTTCCCTGATGGAGATTTTTTTTCAATTACATTTATGTATGTGTCCATGACTGTCCAAACGATATCTCCGAAAGATATCGTGGATCAGAAATACAGAATCTCTCCTGTTCCTTATACTTTATTCCCAACCTGCGCTATTTATTCACTTCTGAAGACCAACAGTCCGACTTACGCTGTGATAAAAATCAACCAAAAAACAAAAAAACAAAACAAAAAACAAGCAAACAACAAAAACAAAACAAAACGAAAGAAAATATTTGACAAAAATGATAATAAAAGAATGGGTGTTTACCTTGTGGCTAAGACAGTTAGTACCAGTGGTTGATATTTATGTCCACACGAGAAGGTAATATTGTGAATGCTGATTTTTAGACAGACGAGCTCTTCCTAATTTAAAGGTAGGCGCTACACAATCTTCCTAAAGAAAATTAATTCTTTTTAGTATTGGTCTATACTTTGAAGATATCGAGAATAAAGGATTATAATGAACAGAAATCGTAAGTTCAAAGATGCTTCCACAATCCGTGGTGATAGTAGCAGGAGGAAGAGGGAGAGGAAGTCGGGAAGGTCCACCTGAAGGTCCAGAACAAGTTTCATATCAATCCACCAGGATACCACTGGGAAAATTGGTTTAACATTCCTAGTTGTGGTACTAGTAGCAAGGGGCGAAAAGAGGAGTGGAACGAGAAAGAGGTTAATGATTCATCTGATGGCCTGGGCTGAGTTTCATATTAGTCCAACACGGAACGGCTGAGATAATTTACATATATTATATATGTGTGTGTGTTTGTGTGTACATGTGTGTGTGTGCTTGCGTGTGTGTGTGTGTGTGTGTGTGTGTGTGTGTGTGTGTCCGTGTGTGAATATACGCACGTGTGTGTATATATATGTATATACCACCAAAATATCCAATCAAACCACTGCAAATTTCTTCACAGACATTGAACAGTTCGTCTTCCCCAGGATTCCTCATTCTTGATTTGCAACTTCGCTTTCCAAGTAAAACATCTGATGCTAAATCTGATGCTTTGTCTGTTTTTGATCCACAAATGAATTAATTGACGAATAAAGTCTCCATATACTTTTACTCCTAAGTTTGTCTCATTCCACATCATTCACTTTTACACAAACACACACATACACACACATATGTGTGTGTGCGTGCGCACGTGCATGTGTGTATGTGTATGTAGTCTTTTAAACATTGCACATTTCTGCTGAATAGGAATTTTCATTTTAGAAATTTCATAAATTTTGTACAATTCCAATTCATCCTGTAATGTTGCGTCATGTCAGTGGGTTGATTTCAGATCGCTGTTAATGTTCAGGATACTGCGTGTTATATGCAGAATTCAATTTTGTTACTGCTATTTGAATCTTAACCTTAACGTATGTTTACTCTAATTGCAGGGGGGGGGTTCTAATTGTGTTTATAATGAAATTGCTCTACTCTTTCCAATAGAATAGAACTAATATAATAATATATTATAAATTTTTAAAAGTTCAACTCAGGTGAAAAATATTGCGTACAAAAACGGAATATATATAAGATCGTAATAATTTTTATTGGCACTCGCCTGATGATTGCAGAGAAGCGTGAAACAAATTTGTAGTTTTGATTACTTAAATATAGGCTCCAAAAACTCATACAAAGGCTCCAAAAAGTGTAATCATACAACGTTTTGATCAGGTATCCATCTGATTAGATAAAGTCAATCATTGAAAATTGCCGTTTGAAATTGCTACCGTCCTCTGACTTCTGTTATCGGGAAATTAAACCTAGTCATTTTAGCCATTTAAAATGGCTACGGCCCGTTATAACATCAATACAATAAGGTTAAAAATTAATAAACCTATTTATTTTAACCACTTCTTTTTTTCTCGCCCGATCCATTGCCCATAGATTTCGCCGAGTGTTTTGGATTACCACCGATTAGCGATAATCAGAGCGTACAGTCACGGTTGCAGTTCTAATCCTCTACTTTTTTTGCTTGCGTCGCTATGTCACGTGACGCTTCGTGAACACGCGAGCAAGAGGCTTGCATCAGCAACCAACCGGAAAAGCCTTATATGACTCATCACAGGTTTCCGGCCCAAACCTCTTTGATGTGTTTGTTGTTGCTCAGTCACCACTTCTCTTGGAATAATCAGGCATTCGCAGTTTCAATCCCAGAGTTCGTCACTTGGAACGCACTTTTGACAAAAGCAGAAAAAAAATGAAACTAGAGTTTACGTCATTCCTTTGTCTCTACTTCCGGTTGATTTGCATCGCTGTTTTCTAAATTTGGGTAAAATGAGTTGGGCGCAGTTGGAGAGGTGGAACTAACGAGGGTCCATTGATTCAGTAATTTTTTCATCATTATATGAGCCCCCTTTATCAAAATAACCCTCTCTTTTTTTTCTGTCTCTCTCTCTGTTTCTCTTTCTGCCTCTATCTGCCTATCTGTCTGCCTCTGAAATACTTAATCTATCAAATAAAGATTCAATATCTGAAGAATAAATCATTCTATTTTCATGCAAGTGAGAGGATTAGGGAAAATATAGAAGTAAGAAAAAGTTCCAGAATCCGGATAACCGCGTAAAGGATGCATTGGACCTAACTAAAGTATTTTTATATTAGTAAGGTCAGTCTAAGTTCATTAGTAGAGAATGCAATGTTCCCTAAACTCTTTGGGACTGCCACCGCCTTTTAAGACATTGTGACTCCCCTTGTTGGTCAAAATTGATACTGGAAATTAAATGCGAATTCCATCCCCTTGCCACCCCTGGTCATACGATATTTACCATCACTTTGCCCTACCCCCAAGCGTGCTCCTAGCATACCCTTGCCCTCCTAGTGCCCCATATCACCACCTCGACTTCCAATGCCTTCCTTCTTTTTTACTTTCAAGCACTCTTCTTGAGTCTTCCAGCGCCATTAAATGGGGAGGGGGTTAGCCCCACTTCGGGAATCACGGAGCAAGAGTTATAGACAAGGACGGCCTTAAGCCGAAAAAGCATTTCAACTGATTATTCCAATTATTGTTTGGCGATTGAATAAATAGTAGTAATTAGCATACTGGAAGAGCTCGAATTGAAAGATGTCAGATTAAAGGTACACGGCTCAAATCCTACTTTTCAACTTTGGTACAGTATTTTGTGAAAGATTAATCCATAAATCAATGTTCCTAAAACAATAATAGAGACAATCATATCATTAATTCTGATCAATATAACTCATATGATGATAATGATGATGGGTCTTCGTTGATTTTGTTGATAACGATGACGAGGCTTAAGATGATATCGATAGCTAACGTCGAAAATGATGAAAGCATGATAATAACAATGATGAAGTTGATGAATATATTCATTAGTGTTTCTAATCGTAGTCACTGAAATAGTGCTAGCGTTCCACTTACCATTATTATTGGTGCAGATAATAATAATAATAATAATAATAATAATGATAATAATAATAATAATAATAATAATAATAATAATAATAATAATAATAATAATAATAATAATAATAATAATAATATGTCGGTTAGTCACTCAAAAAATCGTCACGTGATCGATGTCTTTTGGCAGTATTCCGTGCTCGGAAGGATCGATTTAAAAAAAAAAAAACATAGAAAAGGGGGTGATCAATGATTAAGTTACTGCATTTTGTTGTTGTTTAAATTTCAGCCCTGTAGCTTAGGTGATGTGATCTGCAAATGTGATACATACATAACCAGCCAGACCAAATCAAAAACCAAATAAACCTTTATTGACAGTTTTGGTGACAGTTGTGGTGTACGGTTTCTAATAATAATAATAATAATAATAGCAGAAATCTAATAAAAGGAATGAACACCTGGGCTGTGTCAGTAGTTAGGTATACAGGACCATTCCTAGGATGGACAAAGGAAGAGCTCCAATCAATGGATAGGCGAACAAGGAAACTTATGACGATGCATAAAGCATTACACCCTAGGGATGATACAGATAGACTATACGTTAAGAGAAAAGAAGGTGGTAGGGGGCTCATCAGCATAGAAGATTGTGTCCAGAGAGCTAAAGTAGTCCTAGATAAATATGTGCAAACAAATAGTGAAGAAATCATAAAGAGCGCGAGGGATAGTGCAACAAACAAAGTAGAAAGCAATGGAACGGTACAGCAAACTAGAAAAGAAAAGTGGGAAGGGAAAAAATTGTACGGCGAGTTTAAAAGACAGATAAAAGATATAGCAGACGAGAAATCATGGACGTGGTTACGAAAGGGAAACCTTAAGAGAGAAACAGAATCGCTCATCATGGCAGCCCAAAACAAAAGCATAAGGACAAACTACATAAAAGCTAAAATCGACAGAACACAGACAAACAGCAAATGCCGCATGTGCGGTGAAAGAGATGAGACAGTAAACCACATAACTAGTGAATGTAGTCAGCTCGCCCAGAAGGAGTATAAGCATAGACACGATAGAGTAGCAACGATGATACACTGGGAACTAAGTAAACAAATGGGATTCAACCATGGGGAAAAGTGGTATCAGCACAAGCCAGAGGCAGTTTTGGAGAATGACAACCACAAACTACTGTGGGACTTTGACATCCAAACTGACCACCTCATCCAGGCAAGAAGGCCGGACTTAGTAATAGTAGACAAAAAAAGGAAGGCCTGCCAAATAGTAGACGTTGCTGTACCTGCAGACCATAGAGTAAAAAAGAAGGAGGGTGAAAAAAGGGAAAAATACCAGGACTTAGCAAGGGAGTTAAGGAAAATGTGGAACATGAAAACCAGGGTAGTACCGGTCATAGTGGGCGCACTAGGAACTGTCCCCAAAACGCTGAGGGAGAGACTGGAGGAGATCGGGATTAGGGGGAGGATAGAGACCGTACAGACCACAGCGCTACTTGGAACTGCACGGATACTGAGGAAGGTGCTAGAGATATAAGCACTGCAACGAATAGTAGCTCTGTCATGATATGCGAAAGAGGGAGGAGACGTTAGCTGAGGACCTGAGGAGACTTTTTGTCACTCAGCCTTCAGCGATAACCACTGGGCAACCGGTGTGAAACTGTAAATCGTAGAATTACTGCGACTTATGAGTAATAGGAGAGGAGGGCTGGAGACTTGAGGAGACTTGCTGTCACTCAAACTCCAGCGGTTACCACCAGGCAACTGGTGTGAGATTCCGAAATAATAATAATAATAATAATAATAATAATAATAATATGATAACTCTTTTAATACAAAGACACTGATGAAGGCTCCTTGATAATATGTCTAATGACCATGAAGGGCGCCTTGACAATAGAACCCTGATGAAGAGGCAAACAAAGATGAAAAATACAGATTACACTCATCTCAAGATGCTGACAATGACAGCCCACTCTCATCGGATGACAAAGACGGATGAGAAAGGATGGAGGGTGTAAACAAAGAGTGGAGACGGAATAACAGAGAGAGAGAGAGAGAGGGAGAGGGAGAGGGATGGGGATGTGGGTGGGGGGCAGAGATGAGTTGGTCCATTCGTCGGAATCGTGGGTGGGGAGTGCAAGTCGTACCCATGCGCAGTCAGTCAGTCATCCACTCGTTCGACCAACCACTGTATTTCGCCCGTCTCGCCACTCATCCTTGAGTCAGTCACGTGGATGGAAATTAGAGTTCTGATCATCCCAACGCTGATTGTACCTTCGCTTGGATTTCTGCTTTCAGGGCAGGTTACGTAGGGTGAGCGGTTGGTGTGATCTAACGTGAACATCGGCAGCGAGTATTGCCTCGGGCTTCGGTAATCGGAGTCCGATGTCCAAGTTTCGAAAGATATAGAGTACCTAATTTGCTATCAAGTACGTCGCTGCAAGCTCTGGATTTTAGGAGCCATACAATATTCTATGAGAAATTAAACTTTGTGGCTATGACCTATTAGATCCATCTAAGACGTAAAATTTTGATCGTCTAACTCTAATGCATATAATCATGCGAACGTTGTCTTTTAGAAGTAGCTATCTAGAGAAAGTAGTTGGGTTGCACAAAAAGATTTTATTAATTCATAATTCAACATAAAAAGGAATCAGTCCTAGAACAAACAAATTTACTTGCCATAATACCCAACGTTACCTAAAGGGGAAATTAGTACAGATATTACAGCCTTTCCCCCCTTGCTTAAGATCCCTGAACGGGAGAAATACTTCATTCGTTCTTTTAACATTTAGAAACGAAAAAAAAAAAAAAATGTTCCCGCTCAAACTTGACCCCTGATAGCGAGAAAAGTCCTCCCTCTAATTTTGACCCCATATAGAGAAAGAACCCTCATCCCCGATTTTGACTCCGTATAAGTAAGAGAAAAAGTTTGCCCTCGATTTTGATCCTAAAATGTGAAAACATAATCCTACTCCGATTTTGATAACCCCCATGATTTTGACCCCTAAAAGCGGAACAAAAAAAAATGTCCCAAGAAAATATGCTGCCAAATTTTATATATATATATATATATATATATATATATATATATATATATATATATATACATGCATTGATCTGAAAGTAAGGGTCACAGTTTTGCATTATAGTTACATTGTAAATAATAATTGTAAGACTTTTGAAATGCATCTTTTCTCAAAACTTTCAAGTCTAATTTTAATTTACGAAAGAGCCTTCTTAAAAGAAAGAGAAAATTCTCATTCATTTTTGAAACTCAACTTTTATCACCTTAAAAGGGATGGTTTTACCGTCACTTTTGACCCTTTACACGATAGAAAAGTTCCCCTCCAATTTGACCCCTTAAATGGTGTGAAAAGTTTGCTTTTACTATTGAACACTTGAGTCTTCTTTCATTGTTGACTCATTGGGATGTGGTAAAATCTCCTTCAACTTTGGCAACTTAAGAAAGAAAAAAGTCTTTTCAATCCCTTTAAGGGTGAGGTTCCCTTTTAATTACACCCATGAAAGAATAATAGATAAACATATAAAATAAAAGATGAATAGATGGATGGAACAGAGGTTCCACATTGGGATTACCACTGTTGCAAATAAAACCCCTCTTCCTGAACCCTTTGAAAATATCATTCATATATATATATATATATATATATATATATAAACACACGCACACGCACACACACAAAAATGCTAATATCTTCATTTACATGGGGAAAAATCAAAATCAAAATCAAAAACCAAACAAAACAAGACAAGAAGATTTGATTACGGTAAGAAATGTTTACCTGCCTTTTTATTCTATCAACAATATTTTCCGAGTAGTATTCAGATTGTGAGGTTTCAGTCAGACTGTTTAAGAGCGACGCTACATTGAAGCGTCTGCCTTATCGCCCGCAGGTTCGATTCCTGCAGCTGCGCCATTGTTCCTCAATTTTTTTGCTACTATATATATATATATATATATATATATATATATATATATATATATATATAATTGTGTCATTCACAGACAGCTGTTTTGTTGTTTTATAACTCTTCAGTGTGGCTATAAACAATCCAGTACCACGAAGCAGGATTGGAACCTTAGCTTCAGACCCGGAGGCCGGTATCCTACCGTTGTGCTAGGGAACTGGACGGCCAGTGAGGCTGAATTTAAGTGATATATTTATTTTGCTCAAATCCCCCATTCACCAGAGTGCTCTATTCTTATGGAAGAGCATTGCAATATATATATATATATATGTATAGAGAAATAGAGAGAGAAAAACAGAGAGGGAGAGAGAGAGAGAGGGGGGAGGAGTATAGAAATTAAACTGAAGAAGAATCATGCAACATGGACAATAGAGGATCGTAACAAACACCACATGGACAGACCAGAAAACAGCACGAATTATTTGAAAAAAATCAAATGACATTGGGAAGTCTATGTTCTAAGAATGCCCCCAGAGATCGTATGCAAAATTGTGGATGGCAGAAAATTAACATGGCCTTACGATTTGTGTTTGGAGTTCTGGAAATATTGGCGCCGCGACGCCCACGATCTTTGGTACGGTCTATGTCTAACGACGAATGTTAAAAGGCTGCTGCTGCTGCTGCAGATGATGATACTGAGACAGATGTGCCAGTGGATAGGAATAGACAAGTACACATATAAATAGACATTAAAGAGTGTAACTCAATAAAAAGTTGTCGGCAATGAGTGTCTAAGAAGAAAGAAAAATAGATTAAACGGTAGGGTGAGAATTGTAGGAAAGGGCGTAGGAGGTTGGACAAAAATATACATACAGAACAATAGGAAGCGATATACAATGGATATGCGTGAGTTTGTTCGTGTGTGAGAGATAGATAGATAGATAGATAGATAGATAGAGAGAGAGAGAGAGAGAGAGAGAGAGAGAGAGAGAGAGAGAGAGAGAGAGAGAGAGAGAGAGAGGGAATACGAAGTATAATTGGATAAATAAAAACGTGCATTAAAGGGGAAAGTGACAAAAGAAAAGAGGGGAATTGAGGATGGATGTGAACGTGAACCGTATAGAAGAAGAAGAAGAAGAAGAAGAAGAAGAAGAAGAAGAAGAAGAAGAAGATGAAGAAGAAGGAGAAGAAGAAGAAAAAGAAGAAGAAGGAGAAATGGATATAGAGATAAGGAAAAATAAAAGTCGTTGAATTGAAATCTGGTCAGTAAAAGTAAGAAGAACAAGAAAGAGAAAGAAATGTCAATGAGAAGAGGTATTTGAGAGCTGTTGACCTCCTTAAAGGGAAACAACTTCTTGACATCGGACGCCACCACCAGTAAACAATGTGCTGTCTCTTTTATTGTCATAACAAGACCGACCGACTCCTGTTGTCAGATCCATAAAAATTGGACAGAGAACAACGCCAGGATTTTCCAAATAGCAGCTTGCTTGATGTAGGTCTATCTGCGAGGACCTCTGTCGACTTGGCTTTTCAAGAAATTTCTTACCAAAAATCATCCTGAGAGAGAGAGAGAGAGAGAGAGAGAGAGAGAGAGAGAGAGAGAGAGAGAGAGAAAGAGAGAGAGAGAGTAAAAAATAACACGAGAGAGAGAGAGAGAGAGTAAAAAATAACACAAGAGCAAACTTAGGTTGAGTTCCATTTATTGCAATATCAGTGCAATGTCTTTCTCGTTAAGTCCATGGACTGGTTAATGAGCAGGTCTGGTTCAAGCCTTTATGAGTCTCGATGCAGAATTTCATGTAGCGGGTTAAATACGTGCACGATCATACGGGCATATAAAAAAGGCTTTAGGAATCAGATGGTTGTTTTAATTTAGCAATAGCTCCACTTGTCCAAGTTTTTCTTAACCCTAGAGTGATTGACGGTCAGTATATCGTAATGTGCATTAAAGTATTAATATTTGAGTGAGTTTTAGCGCGTATGAAAAATGGAAAAAAAGAAAGTAAGCCGAGTTTTAGTAAAGTATTGTTTAGAGCATATCGTTGAAATAATCTTCAGCGTGCCATGAACTGACATCCCCTATGCTTTCTTCTATCAGTAAGAATGGCGTTGATAAGGTCTTTTCTCGTTTCTCTTACGGCACGATAAAATCCAAGAGGCATTGGGATGCTACAACAGAAGCCTCGCCCAAATCCAATTCGCTGATCGAGAATCAGAACCAAAAGACAGTTGGGGTTATCGAGGGGATTTGCAAAAACGACAAAGAAAAAAAAAATCCAGAAAAGAAAACAATATCTAAGAAAAAACAAGAGAAAAAGGGATGGAAATATGTTTTATGGAAACAAAAGATACTTCGGGCTACGTGACCTATATCAATTTTTACGGCAAAGAAAACAAATCTTATCTTCTACGAAAAAAATGGTGAAAAACAAACTGTTTACCCTCTCTGGTCTGTGATGACTGTTTGCCTAGCAGGGCATGACGCTTCGACTCAATCGTGTTATTCCCTTCTTCAGGTTGAGTAATTTTGATTCAGCGGGATGTAGCAGAGGGGTTTAAAGAGGCAAAGATAGCTGAGATCTGATTTGACGCTATTTTACCCATCTTTCAACACGCACCAAATCATCAAATTCTACAAAAATTCTGTTCCACAGATGAAAAAAATATTGTTGGAAACTGATGACTGAAGAAAAGAAAATGGCGACCCGGAAACAGTTTCTTTCTTCCATCTGTATCCAATTTCCATAGTTTTTTGTTGCGATTCACTCCGTCACATTTTCACCTTTTATCCCCCTCTCTCTCTTTTCTTTCAGTCTCTCTTTCTTCAATATATTTATAAATGTTTTTCTCTCTTGTGTCCTCGAATTTGGCGTTGCACCCAAAACCTTCTCTATTTAGTGTATATACCGGGAGGTGCAAAAGTCATGAAGGGGTTCATAACATTCGTATCTTAAATGCTTTAGTGATTTAATTTAACAGTTTTTAACAAATAGAATTTGAAACAAGACAGATTTCTTCAAATGCTCACCATTTTTAACCTTCCAAATCCTTGCTCTCTCAATAACAACATGCAAATCTTTTCGAATGATATCTGCTCTTGGGCCCCTCAGATAAATCATCCTTTATATCCTGGATAACGCTTGGCTTGTTAACATAGATCTCTTCTATCAAATAAGCCAAAATCCTTTGAAGTGACCTACAAGATATACTAAGCTGAGCAGAACGCCACCGAGTTGATATTGCAGGATTATCTTCTGAAGTCCTCTGCATAAGTAAACAATCATCAGCATTTCGGACTAAACGTGGACTTCCTCTTGATGGGTCATCAAGAACAGAGCCCAACTCTCAAAGGCAGCTACCAAACGATGTATCGTCGACTCAGATGGGCGTGTCTGCACATTAAAGTAACGGCAAAATGCTCTCTGGGCTAACGATATCTATTGATGGTATTCAAAGTGAAATTCTATCATTTATTTCGTTGGTAAGTTTTGGACTTTTCCACCATGAATTCCTAAGTTTTTCTTTACGAATGCTAAAAGAAGAAAATCAACAGACATCGAAAAAATAAATGATTACAATTGTTTTAAACCAACTAACACCTTTTGTGCACCTTGTATAATACTTTCAGTGATCATTCCTTTTCGTTAGGCACTTTCTCTTTCATCCTTATTTTTGGACTTTCTTTGAAATTCTTCAATGGTTAAGGTAGTGCCCATTCTAAAGGTATCGGTTCGGAAGGGACATGATTTCATAGTTTGTAGAGCAGTCTGTCACGATTGTCCTGAGCAATAATTTTCTTTCCGCCATACAAAACTATGGCTTCGAAATATTTTAGTTACGTATCTCAAGTATTGCGTATTCATATATTCTATACCTAGATTTGAATAATTTTGATGAGTGGACATGAAAGAAGATAATCCATAAAAAACTGAAAATAATATTTTTTAAAGTTTTTTCGAGAACTGCTGACCCGAACAGGTTCAAACTCAGGTTGCAATGCATTGCGCGTTGGCTAATATATCTGTCAAACGAGAAAGTTGTCGAGTAATCGTGGTGAACGTACACCCAAAGAGGCAGAGATTTCTTCTTTGTACAACGGTGATTCTTCAATTGTAGTTAGATCTATTCCGTTTTCAGACGGAAAAAATGTCTAGAACTGATGACAGAAGAAAAAACCCCATGAAAATGGCGATGCGTAAATAGTTCTCCCTTTTTGTTCTATATCCCATCTCTAGATATTTCTTTGTTGTAATTCACTTCGTCACATTTTCATCTTTTTTTCCCTTCAGTCTGTCTTCCTTTCTCTCACTATATTTATCTAATTGCCGCACGTGTTGTGTATGTGACTCCCAGCGGTGTTGAGTCAGAAGAGAAAGGAATTTCACATCATCCAAACTTTAACCTTCTCCTCCCGTTCCCCACCAACCCCTACCCCGCCAATGCTGACACTAGAGGCTGTTCCTGCCCTACCGACCTCTCATTTCACCACCATTAACCTTTTCCTCCCCACATCACGCACCTTTCTGATTAATTTCTATGCTTCCTTCCACCTTGCTTCGAAACCTCTTACTCACACGCCTACTACTACCTTTATCTTATGCCTCCTACTTAACCGATTTACTCTATTCCAACTTCACTGTACGCAAGACCTTTTGTGATTGTATATTTATAACGATTGTAATTCTGCACCTCCCACTACTTGAGGCCAATGCCTCCCACTTGTTCCGAAGCCTACATACCTTAAAAAAAAAAAAATCTTTTTCTGTCTCCACTAAGCAAACGATGATGCTTGAAATTAGGATTGCTAATTTAACCATTTTCAGGAAAGACCTAGTCGATCTTTTCCAATTTAGCCGGTGAAAATCTACGATAGCGTCGACACTGACCCCCCCCCCAATAATTAATCAAGTTTAATACACGTAAATGTACAATTTTCATTGATATTCTCTCATGGTATTTATTTATTTTATCTGATGGGCGGTCTTCAGCTATACTGTAAGCTGGAAATTAAATGAAATTAGTCGACTTTAGCCATTTTTAAAGACAGCTTCAGCCATAAATTAAAAAAAACCCATAGTGGGCTATAATATTGAAACGTTGATGCTTGAAATTGCTCTGTGAAATACGTTCACTCATTTCAGGATGCAGACCAAAAGCAGCATCAGTGAAATCAGAGCCACACAACTGACTGTGGTTTACTCATTCATGTTCTTCTAAAATCCACGAATCAGCATTTTTATATCTAATGAACTTCACGGTTAAGTATTTCTTGCTTTTATTTATCAACAATTCGTGTTCTAGTTTTCATGTTTCTCACGGAGCTTCTTCTCATCCATCTATTATTCAGTGTTTTCTAAGCTTTATTCTCATATTGTTATTACCTATCAACGAAACCACACCAGCTTTTCCCTACTGCAGGTATCTAAACTTTATTCGCCTCCATCTTTATGATACATCCACTAAATCATTTATTGGTCAGTTATCATTACAGGGATTAGATAAGAATTTTGACAATCCAAGGAAACTCTTTGTTTCCACAAAGGTCATGAGAAATTCCCTAACGATTTTTGAAATTTGAAAAGGATTGAAACGATGGTTATTTACAAGTGAGGATAATAAAATACACAAATACAAATAAGGGAGGCAAATCTCTGGAATCATCAACAAACGAGATCTCCCCGAAAGATACAAGATGAAAATAATTGCTGTTGTTATTTATGAAATGAGCACGTACGTATTACTAAAGATCACGTATTCAATGAATAATGATTAAAAACATGACTATAGTTGCTCAGAAGAATCTTTTTCCCTCGTTTTCTATGACATATTATAGCATTGATTTCTATTCTTTCAGCATTTCCTCATCTGCGTTAATTGTTTCCCACCAGTATTCAAACACAGGTTAATGCTGTGTGATTCCGAGTTTACATGGTCTTGTGCCAGAGTAAGTGCAGATTAACACACACACACACACGCACGTATACATATATAGAGAGAGAGGGAGAGAAAGATGAAGACAGGGCGAGAACATACTTTCCAGTTAATTGGACCAAATAACCGACCAGTCGAATGATCAATCATCTTATTTTTTTTTACAAAAAATGCCCAAAAGATTCTTCAATTCAAGTAGAACAACTTGCATAAAAACTGTGACCCCTAAAATCCCTTTTACAGATAATTTTTGCACCGCTGTTCTATGACAAACAAAATTCATTACAGATAATCATTTACGTTTGTATTGGTTGATGCAAAAAGTCGTCCGATATATATATGTATGTATATATATATATATATATATATATATATATATATATATATATATATATATATATATATATATGTATATGTATATATATATATATATATATATATATATATATATATATATATATATATATATATATATATTGATAGTATTTTTGTAATCAGTGCTAAGTACGTATATATTTATGTATGGGTACATGTCCTTGTTGTGTAAATGGTGCACTTGAGGAACAGAACAGAATAAAAGGTTTACAACGATTTATAAACTCTGAAGTAAGCCCCTAAAAATTGTTGGCACATGCCAACTGGCCCACCTGCTGCCCTATTCAGCTAGGGCCAGTTCAATTTTGCCCTTCTCTTTGGTAATTGCTTTCTCTGACTGTCTCTCTTATTTTTAACCTCCTGATACTTGTTTGAACACCATCCCCCATTTGGACGCCTGACGTATGGCGATAGTGCAAAGGTTAGTCCTGCAGGTTATTATTAGCGAGTTCGATCCTCATACTGAGTCCCAGTTTTGTGGCTTTGTTTCAAAGTAAGTTTAACTCAGTAAATATCTACTGTTATAGTAGAAATCTTTAAAAGCGATAGAAAACTAATCTCGCGGGCCATTGATAGTGAAATGAATCGTCATCAGTAAGTGCCCTGTTATTGTGATCTTTTAATTTCCTTCACCATTGTACTTCCCATTATACATTCCACCCCTGACTGAAATAACTCTTTTAGCTTAATTTCCTCCTAAATTCATCTCATAGGAAAGAGCCAAGTGTCTTTGAGGATTGCTGTGCTATATTAAGCTAAAATATCAAATTCATTAACTGCATATGCTATAGTTATCCATTGTCAGAAGAAAACCCTGATTTACATAGATATTAGTTAACATCATAATTAAATAGAAATATAACAGAGAAAACCATGAAACTGTAATGACGGGAACATCTGTCATCAGCAATATGTGGGTTATGTCTCATCTTCACAGCGTCGAGCTGTAAGAAACCGAGGATTGTAAGCTAATCCAAACATCTTATCCCTACGTTACGTAAGTTGGTTGTTCTGTTCACCAAACTATTGTAACCGTCTCATTCTTGCATGTCTTTGTTATGTTTGCATAAACCTGATTGTCTTGACTTCGAATCTATGAGAGCAGCTTTTGTTCACTTGCCAGATCCGTTATAATTAATTACATAAATCTAATAAACCAGAGCTCAAAGCTCCCCCGCACTTTTTGTGATGAGTTTCTTGCTTGAAGTCCCCCCAATTTCTGTGTTCACCTCTCTTTGAAACCGTCAACTGAAACTGTCACCAAAACTGTCACCATAGATTTTGTCAGTTTTTGAGATAGTCTGGCTCACTGTATCAGATGTACAAATCCCAAAAATAGAGCTTGAGGATTGAAAATTTAAGCATATACTCCTTACCATGTCTTTAAAAAATTCACCCAAAACAGGTTCTCTTGGTGGGGGACCTCAATTTACAATTAGTCTTCATACCAAATTGACCAAATGTGTATCAAAGCTTTGGAGCTTTTTAATGATCACTGCCCGACAAAAGGCGAGTCCAGTAAGTTATTAATTGATCACCCTAACCCAGTATGCATCCAAAAGACATCGAATGTTTGAAGGTTTCTTTTTAGTGACTAAGTAACCACTTCCTTCAAATGACGTCTATCTCCCACGCAATAATTTTTTCCGCTCCTTCACAGGATGAAATAAATTTCACTGGTAATTTATTTGGGGGTTCACGTCCTTGCTCTACTGTTTCTCCAGCTCCAACCCACTTTCTTCTTTGTCTCTTACTCCCTTTCTCCTTTGTCTCCTACCCGTGTATTCCATGCTACCCCCAACTATTTCTTCTCGATGCTTCATTTGTTTGCATCTTCTCCATTCTTCTTCGCTCCATTGATTTTCATTTCCTGTTGTTACAGTAGCATGTTTACCTTTTTTTTTCATTCAATACTTACGATCTCAATCCTTCAAATAACTCTATCATTCATTTTTTACACACCCACACTCAGAGAGAGAGAGAGAGAGAGAGAGAGAGAGAGAGAGAGAGAGAGAGAGAATGAATTGGGTACTTTAATTCTATACTTGAGTATTTCGTTTCGTGAAAGTTCATCGACGCCTGGTGATTTATTTACTGACAATCAACCAGCGTCTTTTATTTATTTATTTAACCATTTTTTCATTTTAATATTTCCGACGGAGCAGCAAAGCTCCATGGAGAGCCGAGCATAACCGAAATATTCCGAGAGAAATCGAACTGAGCCGAAAGCAAAGATGAAACACACGAAAATAAGCTTTTTTGCAAGTATGCAATTCTTGAATGGTTGTTTTGAATCGGCTATAATATATAAAACATATTGATGAGATATACACATGAGATGTACACAAATGACGTTTTTCTATAATTAGATAAGATTTAAAGATGAAATAAAAATGTAAATAAAGACTAATATATTATCTTTAAAGGTATAACGATATTGTTCTTCATACTTATATAGACATTTTCATTTTCCTTATATATATATATATTCATATATATATATATATGTATATATACATATGTATATACATATATATATATATATATATATATATATATATATATATATATATATATATATATATACATATATATATATATATATATATATTTACAAAACGTTTTGATCCATTATTAGAAAAATGAAATGGAAATAAAACTTTCGTGCAAGACAGCATTTTTCAAATCATGCTGTTGTTGATCATGTCCAGTGTACTAATTAACTTCCTTTTCTCAAATCTAGCCTCTTTTAGCTGATTCAAAAGGGCCGTTCCAGAATTGTGTTCTTACAAGCATTGTCGGTTTTCTTTCTTTTTGCATCAATAACTCGTTTCCTTTATTCTCTGTCAATTTTGTCTCTTATGTTGTATCTCACTTTTATCTCTTTTTGTTTATTCAAGGATCTCTATTTATCTTTTAGTCTTTCGTTTTTTTTCTCTTTTATTCTACTCGTGTAACTCTTCATTTTACTTCATTTAATTTTATTTATTCTATTTAGTTATCTTTTGAGTCTCTTTAATTGTTTGGCTTTCTTCTTTCTTTCCACTAGCTTGCTCCTTTGATTTTTCTGATTAGATACTTTTTTCCCTCTTTCCTTTCTTTCTCCGTTTCTTCCATTCCTTCTTTCATCACCCTTTTTTTTTGCTCTCTTTCTTCCCCCTTTTTTGTTTCCATTCTTCTTTGTTTCTTTGTTCCCATTCTTCTTTCTTTCTTTTCCATCTTCCTTCGTTTCTTCCTTTCTTTCTCTATTTTCCCAGGCATTAAATTATTTAGTCAGTCCTTCCCCGTACTCATTACGAGCGCCAAGTGCGTGTCCCTATTAGATTAGAGCGTCATAAGGTTCATATGCCATTCAGAATGACACATCTTCAGGCGACATCAACACGAAGACAGACCGATAGGCAGACAGACAAACAGACAAATAAGCAGAGGAATAAAAGAAGACTAGAAAGTGAGCTAGGAGGAAGGACAAAGTAATCGAAGGGCGAAAGAAAAGGAGCAAAGTAAATTGAGCCAACGAAGAAGACAGAATTTGAAACAATGAAAGGCGAAGCTGATGATGAAGAACTGAGACGCAGAAAGAGAAGAGAACAAGTTACCATGGGCAAAAATAGGTGATCGATCTCATGTGAAAATTGCAGATCTTTAAAGCTGATTTTCAAAGTTGGCATACCTGCTCTACTTCGAAGATAGGCATAATTCAACTCCCTGCCCCTATTTTCCATGATTTGAACTTTTGCTGGCATGAGTAAATGCAGAAGTGGTTAAGGACTAGAAGAAGAACAGAAGGAATATGGAGAAGTAAGGGAAAAAGGGAGGCAAAAACGAAATACAAAGATATACATAGTCCACTAAAGAACCGTGGAGAGCAAGCTGCATATTTCCTTACGCAAATGAAAAAGCGTGCCAAGCAAATCAAAACCATGGTAAATAAAAAAGACAAGCGAACTGAATCGATCAACATGAATAATCACATATATACTTTGCCGATTCGGCGAAATGGTCTAATAGATTAGATTTACCCATTTTTGTAAAAAAAGTTTGTTTTCACTTTGATCACATAAAACCTAAACGTAAAAATTGTTTATATCCTTTGTTTTGATTGAATTGAAACTATTTATTTATTTTTTGTGAAAAAAAGAGAAAAAAAAACTATGCAAATACTCAAATTTTCTAAAAAAAAATTTTCACGAACACGAAATAGTAGTTCAATATCTTTTTTTTTTCATCAAAGGAACTTTTGATCAAAATCGAAATAAGTATTTATTTATCTTTATTAACAAAAATGTGAAAATTCCGCCAGTCAAGAAATTTCGCCGATTTGGCGTAACATATATAGTTCCTACAACAAGCTCTGCAAGTATTCTTTTTTTATGAAATTAGCTGGAGCGTTTCCCAATGTATTTTGTTGAGATTATTTTTTAACGTATTCTTAAATTTGATTGTCGTATTTTTAATTCACTTACGCCACTTCTTAATTAGCTCGGGCAAAAGTATAGAGAATTCGATTCGTATTGGATGTCAAGTTATTGATGCTACATGCTAGACCAAAAATATCATTTACACCAAGAGTTCCCAACCTTTTGATTCCTCTATACCTCGAGGGTATTCCAATAGTTTCCCAAGTACCTCTAAAAATTAAAGATCAAAATTGATAAAGTTACTCTTCCTGGTTAACAAAATGCTCAGTGATTAGATCCTTGAATATGTCAGTGTTTGATTGTTAGATGATTGAGCCTGTTTTTTGGCAATACATTCATCCATACGAGGGGAAACTTCATAAACAACGAAGATCATGTTCATGTGATATGATCTGAGATCTGATTTAATTCCCAACAACGCTGTAAATTTTGACTCACATAGCCATGTTGATTGGTTCATCATTCACAACATTCTAAGTTGCATATAGTAAGAGTTAATTTTTCATCGTTAAAATGTAAAGAAAAAGTGTGGAGTATCAAAAGTTATTGCCAGATAATACAATATGAAATATAGGCCAAGCCGAGACAGCGTAAATAGAGTAAACAAAGATGCCTACAGCAGCCCCATTTTCTGTAATTGTTTGCATGAGTGGTGGTTGTAGGTGATAGCGACACTATGTTAAAGCGGCTACCATATCAGTAGCAGGTTCGATTCCTGCAGCGCGCTCATTTCCTTTCATTGTTCTCTTTCTAACATCTTGTTCAATTTTCACGCAGTTTCAATATTTACAATATTTCATTGTATTTGTTTCATTTTAATGTCATCATCTATTTTTGTTTATCATATGAGTGCAAAAGAATCTGTAATTTAAGGTATATAGTGCATTGCATGTATTTTTATTCTTTAAAATTGTTGTTTTTATTTGTATCTCTTGTATTTGTTTTCGTGTCTGCATTTGGAAATTATTTCACATCATTTATCAAGGTGTTTTTCTGGCTGTGTACAGTAAATGATATTTAACTTTTCTTTCAGGCAAAGCATACGTTTTTGTTAATATTATTGCATGATGGTTATTTTTTTCCAATTTATAATTGTTTATTTTCTCACCTCCTTTAATTTCTAACTGTGTTTAGATGGAAATATTATTGTTAGATGTCATTTTATGATAAATATATTTAGTTTTCCATGTTTTATCAGTTACTCCTATAAACTTTATCGTTGCATTTAATTATCTTTGGTAGTTACTGTTACTTTATGTATAGCATTCTTTGTTTGGTTTATGTATTTTTTATCTCAACAATTACGTATTATGTCTTACTTATTTTGCGTATTAATTTTCATTATTCTCTCTACATTGTTTGTATATGAAAAACTAATTTTCACGTTACTTCTGTTTAATATGATCAATATGATTTGTTTGTTCTTGGATAATGTTTATCTATTAGTCTAAGGTATGTTTACCCTATAATTGGTAATATATTCTTATCATATGATTGATTAAACCATAAAATATTACTTTTCCATTTGTTATTATCATTTTCATTGATTTTTAGTGTATGTTTTATTTCCGTCTTGAATAAGCTGTTTTTGGGTCGTATATATATATATATATATATATACTTGTATGATATTGGGATAGTATAATCCCTCGAGATTCAAATTAACGACTTTCTTTTGACTGTTTCATTTCGGTATGCGTTTCAATGTGTTATTCATTTTCCTCAGCCGGTTAGACTTTAATTTCAAATTTACAAAATGTTCCCTGCTGTGATGTACCCATCATACAATCAATAAGTGTCACAAAACAAAGCCATGACAAAAGCAGCGTTGCATGGTCAAATGACACGAGGGAACATCACTTGAATTTGTAATTAATTTCTGACTGGCCGAGGAACATGTATAACTAATCGAAACGCGTACTAGAAGAAGAAAAGGGTTAGAAGAAAGTATAATTTTCAAAATCCGCCATTAATTCAAATATTGGCGAGATAACACATACATTTATTTTCTAATTATTTCCTGAAACTGGCCAGACTTTTGGCTATTGTAGATTTTCATCAGCTAGATTGGAAATAAATCAGCCAGATCTAAATGGCTAACTTGGCCACCCTCGTGTGATTCTTCGCAGTGAAGGCCAAGCTGTATTCTGATTGGCTAATGATCATAGGCCCCCTCATTCGACAACTGCAGACAATAGTTGATTTGGACATTGCTAAATTATTTGACGACACATTATTCTTTTCTAGTGAAGGCTGTAACATTTCGTGAATTTTAATAAGGAGTTGAATTATAGAAGTAATATTTCCATTCAATGTGAAGCTCTGGAGATTCTCCATAGTCGAGATTCTCGTCGTATCCCTTGTCAGTCGCTAAGTCTTAGATCAGTATAGTAGGAAAACATAGGTCCAATCAAAAGGACCTCCCTCTAAGGCACAACTCTATGAAGTGCGTTGTTTATTTACCTCTGCCTACGAATTTAGGGAGGTATGTGTATCTGGTCATTTCTTAAATGTTAAAGTGGTTAAATTTTGTGCACAATTGCAACATAATTAGGTTGTACGTATAAATATATTTTTTTGAATAGTAAGATGAACCGTGATTTACGCAACTACAAAAATGGTAAATATTTAATCAAAATTAGAACAATAATCTTTTTCTCAAAGATCTTCTTATCTTAATATAACATCTAGATAAAATCATCATCATCATCAATAGCAGCAGCAGCAGCAGCAGCAGCAGCAGCAGCAGCAGCAGCAGCAGCAAAAACACCATCTTATTTTTCGCCGGTCACAATTTCGCATTTAATCTCAGGGATCCACAACGTGAATAGTGATGTCTAGTGGTTGTCTTAAATATTTGCTGTTAGATCTGTTCATTGCCATTTGAGTTTAGTAATGGATTTCATGATACATCTGACTCTTGGTTTTTCTTTGATATGATGTAATACCTTATGATCTCTCCATAAAGCATGCACTATTGGTCTGTTATTTCAGAACCTTTTATAGCGTATATGAAGTTCAACATGCTTTAAAGATGATAATCTGTGAAAATGTTAGTTGAATGTGGACGATGCTACAAGACTTTACGTTCCAGTTTTCTTATCTTGATTGCTGAGAGGTATGGCGTCTGCCACTGTCATGGTGCATTTCATTCAGTTCATGTGAAATGCATTTTCCAAAATGTATAAACCTTGTTATTGCCTTTCGATGATTAGTTATGGTCATCATAAAAATCCTAAAGTAAAATATGAAACCCCACTTTTATTACTCATTAGTGCATATTTCTGAAATGTTACATGCATATTCCAACAGACAGACGTAGTCAAGCGCATAAGGAAAGAGAGGGGAGGGCATAAAGTATTTTATACACTTATTCTACACCAGTAAAGTCGAACCTTCGTTGCACTCTGTGCCTAAATTTCATTACAATCCTTTGATCAGTTTCACACACATGTATACATATATTTCAGTTTTAGATAAATGCTTACAGATGAACAGTCTATTTTTCTCGTATGTTTATAAAACTGGAAGTTTGATGAAATATAAATTGCCCATAGCGTTTCACCTAAAAATCAGCGGCGTGCTACCGTTAACACACTCTTTTTTTATAGGTTCGTCATCACTGATCTACGTCTATTTATAAAGGTAAGGCTAGACGTATATGTATATACATTTGCTCTCAATTGGTCACGTATACACACATTCAAACAAAGATTTGAACAAAAGGTTCATTTATATGGGCGATTAGTTGACAATCGCCTGATTAGACTGAAACATGCCTACTTACAAAGGCACAACCTGGTGAGTCAAATAAGTACAATATGCAAGGGCAGAGATAGGTAGATACACACACGCACACACACACACACACACACACACATACATATATATATATATACATATATATATATAGAGAGAGAGTTAGAGAGAGAGAGAGAGAGAGAGAGAGAGAGAGAGAGAGAGAGAGAGAGAGAGAGAGAGAGAGAGAGAGTTCAATAGAGTGTGACAATTAACTGCTTAGGCCCCGGGCGATAAACGGGGAATTACGTTATGATACAATAGTTCTATGTTCTACTCCTCGAAGAAGATTCTGTGATATACAAATGAACATCGTCAGAAAAGTCAATAAAATGCAACATTCCAAATTTAGTTTCTTGCAATGATCGAAGTGAAAAAAACAAACAAAAAACACACACACACACAAGCACGCACCCACCCCACAGATTATTGAGATTAGAATCTTTATCTTTGTTATTTTCAACCAAATATTTTGCACCATTCACTCTCCTATCTTCCTAGTTCTGAGATGAAGTATTGCCTTTATTTCGAGAATTATTTGCATTAATAAATCCATCGGTAATTTTACCTTCACTTTTTGGCAATATATTGTTTGGACATAGACACCAGTCTATATTTTGACAAAATTATGTATCGACATTTTTTAGCGAACGCATTTTCCAATTTTGTTTCGGTTATTATGATTCAATTTCTCATTCTATTCATTGTGTTTGAAGAAAGATGAGAATGTCTATCTTTCTATTTAGCCGTCTGTCTATCTATCTTTTTCCCCTTTTAGCTAAAATCCTTGCAATTAGCTTATTTAATTGTCAAGTGATTAAGCCTCGATTCCATATTAAAACCTTTAAAAGCTCTAGTTGCTACAGGAACCACCAGCAGGATTATGAGTAAGCAATAACGGTATCAAGCGCATGAATTTCTCGGAAAACGTAGTCAAAACAAATTCACAAATTATTTTATTCTATTAATAATACATATGCTAGCATGTGTCCAGTTTAAGCATGCCACTGTTCAAGGTATTTGTGTGGTGATAGAATCAATCTAAAACAAAAAAGCAACAAGACTTATAAACAAGACGGGTTGCTTCAGGGTCAAACTGTACTCTGACTGAATCCTGAATTACAATATTTATAAGTTTTGGAAATAGTTCAACTTTCATGAAAACAGGTCTCCTTAAACTGCGAGAGATTTTAAAATTTTGTGATGAAAGGGAACAATACAATTGTATCTAGATATTCTTGAATGTTGATAAAAATGACAATTAGAAAATGAAGAGAAAAAATTCAGAGATAGTTGCTTCATTTCAAACTTTTTTTATCATTTCATGGACATTTTTCAATGCATTTCGACGGGAGCCAGCCATCTTTTTCAGAGAAGAATATTTCAGGAATTCATAGAAACTTTTACCGTTTACATGATTGGGGCTGATGAAAAAAGTGGGGATATATCCGTGGTTGTTTACTAAGAGCGGAAGGGGGGTGATTGTATCTGTGTAGGTGAAAGCAAAATTTGGTTTGAAATGAGAAGTGTCCGTAAAAAGCAGGGTCAGAGACTGTTTCCTATCCGTGTAGTTGTTTGGCTGGTCTTAGATAAAGAGGGCATTGAGAGAAAAGGAGAGGGGCTAAAATGGTCAGTTCTCAGGAAAATGTTTTTCAATTATTGAATGGATAGGTGCTGGCATGTGGTCATTTTAGCCCCCTCTCGTCTCAATTTCCTGAGCAAACTGAGGAACCAATTTAGATTAGGATTACATTGTAAATTAACCCCAACACACTAAAAACCTCCATGGGGGATTTTGAAAAAAAATTTCTTCAAGATATAACGAGTAAATGCTCAAAATTTCAGCCCTCGAGCTCCAT
The DNA here is from genome assembly GCA_963457665.1 of Thysanoteuthis rhombus. Classification (NCBI taxonomy): domain Eukaryota; kingdom Metazoa; phylum Mollusca; class Cephalopoda; order Oegopsida; family Thysanoteuthidae; genus Thysanoteuthis; species Thysanoteuthis major. Next base: position 24,593,234 of record OY735201.1, read on the forward strand.
AGGTGCGGCCTGTACGTGCGACACATACAAAGACAGACACCCAAACCACTTAGAAAATGGATAAACTTGTTTGCTTTGGCAATGTTAATGTTAAGTGTTTTGGATGATGGTTTCTAAGAATGAACAGCTAATCAACTGCCTGAATAATCTCTAATAATAAGAAAATATGAAAATGCATCCCATACTCAACAGGAAAGCTTTGTTCTTATCCATGGTTGAAAAAAATATCTGTACGATGTACTCTCATGTTTGTACAAGAAGCACACAAATACATTCCAAGATAAATTTTACTGCTCACCTCTAAATAAAATCTATTGGCCCCTGTGAGATTCAGTTTATGAATACGTATGATTATCCATATTTTTTTATGGTTAACAGGAATATATGTTTATTGTATTCTTTCTATATGAGACTGGTAATTCTAAATATATTCGTCCACAGTAAGGAAAAAGTTTAATTTCCTGCTGACAAAATATAGTAACACGATTCTATTACCCATTCGTACCTCTAAACATTATCTATCTATTTGTTTATCGATCACTGTAGCCCCATAAATGGCCTACTCGACCAACCATCCAAGTGGGCATCATATTTGTTACTCTCTGTCAGTGTCTGTGTGCCTGTGAGTGTATGTACATCTAGGAGCATTTTGGTCACATTTTGGGGGCTATATGCCTGAAAATTGGCATGAATACATTACCAATCTTCCCCTGAAAACAATTTTTTGTTTCTCCAGGAAAGGCTGTTTTTGTTTCTATCTCTATGGTCATTTTGGACCAATATTGCCACAATCTGTTTTTCTTAGTTATATTAGGTTAGAAAAAAATCCATTTTTTTCGTAATCTTTTGATAATTAGCTTTGGTACACCCGCAGGAAACGCTGATTCATTCATGTGAGGTAAGGATCTATCAATCTATCGAGCTAATTATCTATATATGTATGTATGTATCTATCTATCTATTCATCTATCTGTTCATATCTCCTTGTCTAAATGTATTCTCAGTGATTCAGAGGTTAGTTGACACATCTCACTGTTGATTGCTAGTGAGTTCAATATCCCCCCTGCTTGTCTGCCCCCACCAGCTGCTATTTGCTATCATTTGATGTCATTTTGCTGCTGTTTGCTGTCAATTTGCTTATCAAATATTTTATCTAGCGTACAAAATTATGATGAACTGAGGGTGCTGTCATCGAATAATTGACTGACTACCATTAGCATACTGGCCCAGATGTATTCAAAAGCATATAAAACGCAGAGAATTTTTTTGTGTGCAAATAGACGCTTTCACACTAATACACATCAGCATTACTCGTCTTGCATTTGCGTGCTAATGAATAATTAACCTTGGCATAGCGGTGTTGCCTCGCATATTAACCCAAGTGCCCATGCATGTACACCACTCGCACAGCGCATGCGCGTCAGTGTTAATGATGAATCATAGAATATAAATAAACAAATATAGAACAAAGAACAACGACAATAACTGGTTTCAATGCACGTGCACAACACACATGAAAAAATGCAAAGAAACCATAACACACAGACGCATACACACACACACACACACACACAGAGACACACACACACACACTTAGATATATATATATATATATATATATATATATATATATATATATATATATATATATATATATATATACGAACAGAAATATAGATAGGTGGATAGATACATAAAGGATAATTATATTTATCTATGCATACAAAAATAAATTTGGATGCAAGTAATTAAAAAAAAGACTTCAATTTAAATTGCTAAGCCGATTAAAATGAAAGAATGATGTAAGAGTGATTCAGTTATTTAGTTCGTTACTTCAGTCAACTATTTGAGTACATATGACAGCAAATTCTTTGAATTCTTTCCTTAAAACCTATAAAGATGTTGCAGACGCAGAAATCAACGTTGTGATAATAATGATAATGTAGACGGTGTAGACAGAGAACACAGAACCTGGTGGTACAGAGTTTCACACAGCTGCGATTTACAGACAATATGAAGATCTCGATTTTAGGTTTTAAGTCCCTATTGCTACATCTATACCGTTTATATTTACACATATTTCGTGAACACTTCTCATATAGCTAACACAACTTTCAAAAACGATAACATTATATATTTTCCTTCAATTGTTTTCTTTATTTACGCTGTTTAGTCCGAATGACTCTTTTCCATGCAATAACGGAAGGTCATTTCAGAGTTTTAAACAACATATCGTATACATATATATAGTATGGAAAGTTTCACAGCTTTGAACACAAAACATTAAGAATGTTTTCAAAGTTTTTTTGTGTCCCATAGGTCACTTATTTCTCTTTATAGGTGTTGTATTTCAAACTTTTTTTTATAATTCCGTGGGCATGTTTCAATGCATTTCGACGGGATCCAGCCATCCTTTTCGGAGGAAATTATTTTCAGTGAAGAGAGAATGGGGATATGTATGTTGTGTTTGGTAGTTTGGTAGGAGTAGGGTGGGATGTGCCTATATCTGTGTTGATGAAAGTATCATTTTGTTTAAAAGTTTTGAAATGTAACAACTATCATTTGAGTTTTTCCTTACACATTCCTATTGTCAATGTCATCAACATTCAGTTGGATCATTCCACATACACACACATGTATATACATTTGTACCAACTGGTTCTTGAGATATTCAAAAAGGTTGAATACTTTTTGAACAAACCTCATGAGCTGATTTCCGGATAACTTATTATATATATATATATATATATATATATATATATATATATATATATATATATATATATATATATATAATATATATACATATATATATATATATATATATATATATATACATATATATATATATATATATATATACGTTCATATGGGTTCAATAAAACATACGCATCACAAATTGAATTTTGATCCATGCGGGAGAAAAAAAAAAGAGGCTTACTGACAGGTCGTAAATAGATTGCATATGCAAGGCAGATTAGCAGTTGCTCTTTCGCTGACGACCAGGAGGAACATGAAATTAACATATTGAGGAAAATTCAGATGGTTGGTTCACGCCAAAATATGCTGAATGAACGTAAACATGGCCGCTTAGTAGATTAACTCTAAAAATTTAACGACATCAGATAAATAATGCCGATCGGTGTTGAACGATAGAATAAATTGGCCTTGAGGAATACAACAATTTGACAGGAACATCATCAAATATATTTGTGTGTGTATGTGTGTGAGTGTGTGTATGATCGAGCATTGGTATAGATTACAGTTAAACTGACAACATAAGATTTGAAATAACAATATTGGAATTCTTGTCAAAGATGAAAATTATATTCTGACGTTTCTTTCATACCTGAAAGAGAGAAAACAAGGAAACAGCTGTTTTTAATCAAAATTTGAATTGTGGGTTTTCAAGGCTAATTATTGGATATGTATTATGAGATACAGTCGTATGTTTTGATCTATGATGGATGTTGTAGGAGTGTAAGTGAGTAGGGGTGGGTATGTATTTCCATGATGAAATAAGATGGATGAGGATCGAAAAAAATTGAATCCCGTTCGCCGAAACAAGGAATGACATTTAGAGGGGTTTTAGAGTTGTGCTCCCAAACAGTCGTGTCACGAATGCGTTACACATTATTCAACAGTGTATGCTCTTCATATTCATTTTGGGTAGCATATATATATATATATATATATATATATATATATATATATATATATATATATATGGTGTGGGAAAGTTAACAATATGGAAAAAGGAAAAATAATACTTGATACTGCATAGTGCATCTCAAATGGAACGAAACCTGGGGTATGGGTGAAAAGCACGTAAACTTCAACACTTTCAATAAAAAAAAATGTACTAAGTAGTCTCTCGTTTTTTCATCTGCATATTGTCAACTTTTCCACAACATTCCATCAGATCTACATCTTCCCATATATATATATATATATATATATATATATATATATATATATATATATATATATATATATATATATATATATATGATATCATCAGTTGCCGTTATATAATCATCAGCTGTTATGTATCCACTGCTTGACAAAAAACTTTTCCATCTCCTTCCATGACGAGTGTGATAGTGCTAATCTCTGCCATGTCTTACCGGCAAACCCATCTCTCCATCTTGTGTCTGGTTTTTAACAACAGCAGGTACCAATCAGTTTGCAGTTTGCTCCACCCACTATTTCCTTTTCTTGCATTTTGCCCAGTCCATTTCTATTGTTGCTTAATTACTCCCTAGGATCTATGTTGATTTTTTTCTATTGCAAACATTGCTATTTCCATTGCCTTTTGGATGTTTTGAGTTAGTTTTACAAGTATGTTCCCATCTTGCGCACCCGTACGTTATAGCTGGTATCATGCATTGATTTTATATTTTCTGTTTTAAGCAAATTGGCAATTTGCTTCCCATCATATCCAACATTCATATTAAATACTTTCCTGCAAATCATTTCATCATCGTTTTATCTCACATCCGTGGTCTTCTTCCATCTTTATTAGTTGGCTTTAGTAGATGTATTCCTTATTGAAGGCAAGTTTAAGGGAGGCAAAGTTGAGTGAGCCGGGCAATAGATTATTGCATATAAAAAAACTCTTCTTTACAGAATATGCTTTTCATAAAAAAATTGTTTTACCAATTATTTTTCTCTTTGTTATTTTGTTAAATCATTATGCAATTATGTGTAGATCGTCCTGAAGCTCAAGAATATGCTGTAAACGATTTGATATGCAATACACTCGACTTTGCCAAGATAAGGCCTCACATAATGGAAAACATTGTACTTTTCGGAAGATGTATAGTCAAGCTATTCGATGTGAATATTCATTTGGCTGAAGGCATTAGATAATGTAGAGCTATTGTTATCAATGGAGGGTGGCAAAACGGTGACGGTAGAGGAGAAAAGGTTAATAAATCCTTCCTTACCCTCTCTTAAGGTTCTCCTCTCTATTTTTATAGTCTTTTACGGGACCTTATTATTGAACATTACTTTTGTCTTCGTTCTGTTCGCCTGTTACCTTTTTATGGTACTTTTCCTGCTTATATCCCTCCACATGTATTGTAGATTATCTGCAGTTTCTCATATGATTGCAATACCATCATAGTACTTCATATTGTTCAAATATTTTCCGTCCTGGATTACTCCCCGGTTTTCCTTGTCTGTTTTCCGGGAGATATTCCAAGGTTTATAAGAGTTTTGCAATGAGTACTGGTGATATCATATCTCATTGTCTTACTTTTTTTCCAGTTTTCATTTTGTTAGTATTGTTATGAAGTCTAATTATCGCAGAGCCATTTCTGTATATATCTTCAATTTCTCCTATGTAATTCCTATTTTCTCCTGGAGTTGGAGATTGTTGTGTGTTTTATTACATCAAACGCTTTCTTTAAACCCAAACAAAATGATTTGTCATATTCTGACGTCTTTTCGATTATCTGGTTAAATGTGCGTCGGTGGGGCATTGTCGAATAGCCACTGCTCAAGCCAACCGGTTCACGCTTTAGCTTTCACGAAAGAGTGTTTGTTAATCTTTTCGTGAAAATTTTCGAGTAACATTTCTAAGTTAGGTAGTGAATTATTAGGACAGTGATTGCTAAGGTCTGAGAGAGAGAGAGAGAGAGAGAGAGAGAGAGAGAGAGAGAGAGAGAGAGAGAGAGAGAGAGAGAGAGATTTTCAAAAATGTATCCACTCTGTGATAATTGTGGATATTTCTATTACCATGAAAATTAACATTATTATGATATATTATAAAGAATAAATGATAAGCATCAAGTAACATATCTTGCATATCTGTGAAATAAAACTCTTCAACTAAAAAATTGCGTACACTACTAAATCGTATCAATTAGCTTACATCTATGTAATACTTTTAAAATAAGTGTTTTAATGATAAACATACAATGATTTTTTTTGTAAACTCATTTTCTATGAAAATGTTAAATCAATTTTCAAACAAAAGAATGGCTGCTAATTATAAAAGCAACTGGTAGGCTGCTTCGTTTAAAAAGCTACTGTGGAGCGTAAGTTAAAATTTGCGAAAACGAAGTAGTTGGCCATGTAAATAATTACACCAACAGGGAAATTGCCCGGGGCTGGTGATGGCAATTTTCAAGAGTTATTTATCTTGGGGACAGTAATCTTTACGGCTGTTGTCCTATGGGGGGCAACTGTTGTAGGGGAAGTTGTCTTGATGCTAACTTGGTGGCGGTAAAAAAAAAGGAAGACTAATAATTGATGATTAAATGTATGGACCGAGGAAGTCGAAAGGATGAAAGTGTAACAGAAAAAAAGGAAGTGAAGAGAATAGGGAAATATGAAGAAAGAAAGAAAAAAAGGAAGAAGGAAGAAATAAAGGAAGGATGAAAGAGAGAAAAAAAAGGTAAAAACGAAAATACGTGGTTGGCGGAAGAATGAGATATAAAAATGATAAAAAAAACGATAAAATTTAAAGAAGCAAAAAACTAAAAACAAGAACAAAAGCAAAAATAAAGATGAGAGTGTTAGTTTGCAAGGACAGCTGTAACATGGGAAGGGACTGGTGGCCTTTGGCTTCTATCTTTAAGGACAAGGGAAGTGAGTCAGGTTGTTGGTATGGTAAATACCGCGTGCGGCGATGGTGTTATTCTGTCAGGTGTGCTATGATCAGAAGATGTTGCTGGGGTCAAATCTACAAGTCAGTTGACTTAGGGGGTACTTCCTCGTATTCATATATCCTGATATAGTCGATTTGCATCTTTTGCTAGTTTAATATCTCCCTATCTGAACATCTAGGTAACTGTTCAAGTCCAAATCAAATATACAGATGTTCGAGGTAAAAGCAAAAGGTTGCAGAGACGAAAAGAAGGAAAATGCTGTAGTTATAAAATTTTAGTGTTTTGGTTTATTTCTCCTCGTTTGTCGTACATATCCAACTTTGGAGTTCCCCAGTTTTCAAAAGATGTTAGAAATACAATACAGTACATGGAAGGTATAAAGCAAGGAGAGCAGACTTGGAAAATTTGAAATTGACTGAAATGAAAGAGAAGCGGACTTGGTTCTCTCTGGATATTATGTACGGCTGTTGCTATCAACTCTAGCTCTTAGTACCCTGACCATAAGCAGTGAACGTCTTTTATGGGAAAGAACCTTGATTAAAATCTAGATAACCACACCACGTAGCCGAAAAAAGCTATTTGCCTGAATTGAGCCTGAAAAGCAATCTTGGAGACGGCCTACTCTATATTAAAAGGTGGGCTGGTATAATAAATCGTTCTGCGTCATGAGAGGTTTGCAACAGACCGAATACAGAATATGTCCACAAAATGTACGGTTAATACGGCCCTGGTGAAGCTTCGATGGGACTAGCAAGCGGAATGTGGATTATGATAAATTGCTCAAGTTAAGTAAGAGAAATAAAAATGCACGGATGAAATAAAGCAGCGGCCATCTCTTGAACCTTGTGCAATTCTTCAAGTGATGAAAAGATAAATAAAGGAAAAATAAAAGTACGGATGGTAAAACATTACTACCAGTAAAGCAGAAAGAGAAACCACATGACCCAATGACTTACTCTATATTGACCAAATCATTCTAAAGGAATCGAAATTCTTCCTGGTCCGATGTAGCAGAAAAAATAATCTTCGCTTCAAATTTGAATTCTTTGCAAAAAGAGGACCACAAAAATATCTATATTTCATCATTAATCTCTTCAAAGCAATCAGAAAGAGATATGATAAACCAATCACCGGGCAACACAGCAAAGTCCTCTTCTAGATCTCCCCAAAATGATATGGATACTCGGATTCACCTATAAACCTTCAGTGGGGATGTTTTATCTTCACATGAGACAATGCAACATGTATTTCAATCTCACTCACTCATCCACTCACATTTGTGCTATCAAACATCTTCGTTGCTTGAATCCATTTTGCTTATTATGTATCTTGGATTCTAGAACTGCATCTCAATCAAATGCTTATTTCTTACTATCTCAGTCTTTTCCACAGCTACTATGACTCGCTGATATGCTCAGCCTTACAACCCTCACTCATATACTTGAAGTTAGTTGCCGCACACTGAACATTCATAACTCTACAGATATCTTGACATGCACTCATCAAAAGGCTCAGATTTTTACACACATGAATTCGCAAAGAATCACACATACGGGAAAAAAGGCGCTTGCACGCACTCACCCACAAACACGCACGTACACAAACATGTATAATGGCTTGGCTTCGCAAACGAAATATCATGAAGGTTTTCAACGACTATTGCAGGATCTCAGATGGCAAGAGAGGCCGATATGAGAGTGGTAGAGATTTCAGCCAGAAAAGGTCTGGCGCCAGGAGGGAGCTCTAGCTTGGTGGTGCTGCTTTTTTCTATCTGCTCTTGCACTTGGTGACAGCAAGGAAAATTTCTTGGTAGACTTTGCTGCATCACACGTTTCGAACAACAACTTTTCCTCTACAATGCCTGAGGGTGATGCTGCTGAAGACGAGGGTCTCTTGAGGGAGTCCATGTATCTCTTTTGTGGGGTCCTGCTTCTGCGCTTGACGTGAACTAGTTTCCTTCACAGAAAGATCTGTGGTAGCTGATGCTTTCCTTCTTGTCAAGTGTCCTACCTATTGATGCACAGCCTTTTGGAGCATGGTCCAAACACTGATTGTCCTGGCTGTCCTGGGAATCTTGTTGTTTGTAATGATGTCTCACCAACGTACTTTGAAGATGATACGGAGGCAGCCCCGTTAAGAGCATTCAAGAAGTTGTAGGTGGCGCTGACATAAAATCCAGGAATCGGCACCACATAAGAAAATAGGTAATACTATGCATTTCTAGACTGAAATTTTATTGCTCCAGACACGCTTACACGGTCTATCACAAGTTTGATTTTCTCTAGCCATTCTTTATCCTATCTCTTTGTCAAGCCTGATTCACAAAGTGGCATAGATATTTACGGATGCATAAGTGCATATCTATTATGTATAATTGGGTCTGTTTGTCAATGTGTCCCCCCTTAAACACAAGCACTGCTCAATCAAATTTTGCATGCATACTCAAAGGACATAGGGTATTGGGGATTGTTTTGTGAAATCTTTTGAAAAAAAATCAAGAAGGATTTTTGAGGGTGTTTTATTTACAATGCAACTCTAATACTATTTGAACTGAACTTTTTCTCTCCGTTCAAAAAACATCCGTACATATACGTATATACTAGCTGGGTTTCAGTTAGTATCTTTATATAAACATATACGTGTATGACTGTTCTCCTTTCCGTTGTTGCGAATGTGTGTGTGTGTGTGTGTGTGTGTATCAGACAGAGAGAGGGTAAATAGAAAGAGCGAGAGAGTGTATGCGGAAGAAAGTGCTTGTACATATCTTAAAGAAATTTGAAAACTTTCAGTCGAAAATTTGAAAGAAATAGAAAAAAATAGAAAAAAATTCTTTCTGAAGTAATTTCTAAAGCAACATGGTGAACTTTTCAATTTAGGAACCTGCGACTGGTTTATTTACTTTTGTGAGAGGTGCAAATTTAACAAATTGTAGGGGAGCGCGTTTGGACCTTGCGCTACCACTAGTAGACTTGTTAGATCTAAATACAAATTTTAGGTCACCCTCCTCACAGGCTAAGAAACTAGCGTTTAGGGCTGAAGTTAGGATTTTTGGTGACTTGAGGCAAAAAGTACGGATAAAACAGTATTTTTTACACGTTTGTCATTATGTAATTGAATGACAGAAAGTATAAATAATTGCCCTCACACACAATTGTCCTCTTCTTTATCATCCCGTGCTCTGTAGTTCCTACATTGAATAGTCGCCAAACATCTTGAATTACACATATACTTATTTACAGACCACTAATTAACTGGAATAACTATAAGCTGAAACCTTACGACATTTTTTAAATACCAATTAAACATTTACTTTCATTAAACTTTCCAGATTTGATTAGCAATTGTAGAATGAAATCACCCAGATCTACCCCCAAATGGCTAATTTGGGAACCCGTGATGTTCGTTCTGTTCATTTCAGATACTCTGTTTCCCGAAGCTTTCATCAGTCCCTAACTCCTATTCCTATCTCTTGTATAGTTTTCCCACGGATGATAAAAAGGGAACCATTTTTAGAATTCACGACATTTCCTAAGGGTTTTGCCCCGCAAGGTAACACCATTGTAAACTCAATTAATCACAAGATTCTTCAATTCTGCTCTGCTTTTCAAGATTTGGCAAAAGTTCTGTTTACAGTACAAGAAGAATAAGCAACTATTATTACTCCAGTTTTCTTTCATTTACTTGTTCGTCCCTAGAACACGCAATACCTCAAGGTATTTTGTTTGCAAACACCTTTCGTCTTCAGTTTTGAGAGAATTCCAAGGAATGCCTTTCCAATAATTTGGCACAGGTTGTTCAACTTGTAAGACACGAAGCTTTCAGGCGTTGCTGAAGTTATTGATGGCAAGAGGCTATTGAAGATTTTACAAGGAGATAATATGAATGATTTGTGGTGAAAAACTTCAATGTAACTTTAGTAATCAATTATACATCACCCACCATATGTACAACTGGATGTATATTTAATATCATCAAAATCAGCGCGATTCCAACAGAACAATTCCCCTATCAGAAAGTATAGGTTGCAAAACAAAAAATCATATTAAATCAAAATGAAGTGCAAACGCTTTGATCTACTATGATGGTATCATTAGGTTTTTGGTCTGGTACGTTTTAAAACAATGTATTTCTACTTTTCAGTTACAATTTAGTGCAATCCAAAATTTCATGTGATCTACCGAACTTTTAGGATTAGGAAGCATAAGCGTACCAAACTTGAGCTTAGACTATCCCATAGGTCTGGTGTTAACACAGTAGAGAGAGAGAGAGAGAGAGAGAGAGAGAGAGAGAGAGAGAGAGAGAGAGAGAGAGAGAGAGAGAGAGAGAGAAATCATAATTTTGTCTGCAATTTTTGGAAGAGTCATTAACATTAAGAAGTTATTCGGAGAATTGAGCTCATTCCCCCTATAACAACTTTCAACGTCCTTCTTCAGGTGTATCATCCAAATGTAAAGAATGGGTATCATGGTAGAGCCACGTAGAAAACAGTAGTAGAAAAAATAACTCTCTGAATTTATCTAGTTCATCACATCATCTTATTTTCTGTCGGCCTCAGTTTCCTATATGATCTGTAGGGATCCACGTTGTGAGTAATGATATCCATTGTTTGAATGAAATTCTTGCAATATTTCTTTTTCTCGGAAACATTGTGCTGTCTTACGATCTCTCCAGGTGAGGTTGACGTTGAGCATAATTCTCTCGTACGCATGTTGCATGGTTCGCAATTTTCTCAGGTTCCATGTTTCAACTCAATAAGTGACTATCAGTCAGATACATTGGTTGTATATCCTTTTTTCTCTTTTAGGACTGGTGGTTTCTCTTGTTCTTGAAAGTCGATTTTGCTCTACTGAAAATTTGCCAACACTTTTTTTTATCATTTGATGACTCAAACAAACAAAACAAAAATAAAACAAAACAAAGGGACCGTTTTTGTGAACATAACAAGAGGCAAATACCCACAATTGCAACCCTTTAGCTTCACTGGAGCAACCTTTGTATGTGATACAAACGCACACACATAACCAGCCAGACCAACTTGAAAACTGATGAAAACAATTTTAACAGTTTCAATGATAGTTTCATTTGACCATTTCTCATCCATGCAGTTTGCTTTAGTTTGGAGATAGTACTAATATTTTCTCAATTTGACTGACAATAATAAAGTAACTGATTTTTTCCCGGTATTTTGCATTAATTTACAAAGTTCACAAAATATGTCATTACTTGTCAACCGATTAACCTGAAAGTGGTAATTGCAATAGTTATCCACTGCTTGATAAAATACCTTGTTCGTTCTAAGATAATCCATTGCAAAGTGTCCATTACAAGTGTCCATCAACGAGATAAAACCCTGAATCACAGAGAGTACCGAGTTGCCCATAATCAGTCATGATAAAACGGTAATTTTATTGAGTTAGCCATAGAACTTAAATAACTGTCATTCGCAGTTAACGTATTAATTTGAAAATCTGTGCATGTACTTGATAACTTGGCTTTCTAGATGACCTACATGTAAATCCAGGTGTGTCGTCTGAAATCTAATAAAGAAATCTAATAACAGTTTATTATGTCTGCATTTTTATTTAGATAATCAACAAGCAACCTGTAAATGAAATCATAAAAAAATCACAATGCACTCTTGACAATTCATGGAGATAATTGATCATTTCAGTGGGAATTATGTCATTCGTCTTTATTTTTTCAACTTTCGTACACAACATTTCCCTGCGCATTAAGCAACACTCTCATTATGCAATTTGAGAAGTGTATCATTCGTGTTTTTCTTTTCTATTTTCAAACGCAACATTCCTTGTGTGACAAGCAAGACTCTCATCATGCGATTCGAGAATTGTGCTATTCGTTCTGCTTTTTTTCGACTTTCACACACAAAATTTCGTCGAGCATCAAGTAACACTCTCATTATGCAATTTGAAAAGGGTGTTATTCTTGTTTTTCTTTCAACTTTCAAACACAAAATTTTTCCTGACATCAATCAACACTCAATATATAATCTTAGAAGTGTGTCATTTGTGATTATTTCCCAATTTTCAAAACAACATTCATCGCGTATCAAGCAACACGCTCATTATACAATTTGAGAATTGTGTCATTTGTGTTCTTTTTTCAACTCTCAAGCACAACATTTCCTCGCTCATCAAGCAATGTTCTCATCTCGCAATTTGAAGAGGGTGCCATTCATGATTATTTCCCAATTTTCCGATGCAACATCAAGCAACACACACATGCCATTTAAAAATTATGTCATCCGCTTTTCCTTCAACTTTCAAACTCAACGCTTTCTTGCACATCAAGCAACACTCACATTATTCAATTTTAGAATTGCGCCATTCATGTTTTTATTCCAACGTTCAAACATAACATTTTCTCCTGCATCAAAGGGCTCTCTTCTAATGTCATCTGAGAATTGTATTATTCATACTTTTTCTCAACCTTCAAACACATTTCCTCACGCATCAAGGGAAACTCTCCGTATGCAATTAAATTTTGTTAACACCTTGCTTTCGTTCAGATTTTGATCGCTGGAACTTTTTCTGATAGACTTATTATTTTTTTCCCGGAAACTGGTTTGATGACACTCAATACCAAACATCACTTTCAAAATCTGATTTTGAACGTAGGTATACAAGCTCTAAGACTAGCTTGCTTATCACTATCTACGACGAAGTGATACGCAGTAATATATCTTGATTACCACTAAACTTAAGCGTGGGGCTAGCTTCACGACCAACAGTTTTGCATGGACTGGATATTGTTAAAGAACCTATGCGGGTAATTCAAATACTGTGACATAAATATCTTGTTTGATTCTGAAGTTGAATTGATTAATAAAATTTGATCAATCCTAAGAGGATATAAGAGTTACAAAATTCAACAAAAGATTTCGAAAGGACCATTATTACCGACATGATCAACCGAGGGTTGCCAAATCAGGCATTTTCGGCTAGATCAGGTTTATTTTCCCTATTTAACCGATAATAAATCTGTGATTGCTGGAAATCTTGCCATTAAAGGAAATGGTTAATCAGTTCTATGAAAGCAAGTATACAATTCTAATCGATAATCCTATCTGGCCTGTTAGTGTATAATTATTTTATCTAATAATTGAGGTTTAAATGAGTATGCATGCATATATTGAAACAGTTTTTCAATGTCTGATGATTCAAGCTGTAAACCTTTGTAGATAATATATATATATATATATATATATATATATATATATATATATATATATATATATATATATATATATATATATATATATATATAAAGTTTGCTTGAAATAGAAATAATAACTTACATTTTTGGCAACGCAGAGTCTGCCAATTTTCTCCTGTTTGCACATATAAACACTTTTAGAAATGTTCCAGTATCATTAAAGAACCTATGCCGTGACTATAATTCTGTCATTAATATTCTTTGCTGATTCATATCTTAAATTCATTAATAAATCTCAAGATGATGTCAGAGTTGCAAAACAGAAAGAGGATTTTTGAGGGAACCACTGTTACCGACATTGTCTGCCTGTTTCTTTCAGTTCGCTTATCAAACAACCGCTGATATAAGAAACGTGTTACGACCCGAAGCATAAAGACATTTCGAAAGAGCAGGAACTGTTTTCTCTACAGACACATTTTCATTATCTTTTTTTGTCCCTCTCTCCCTCCTCGAAAAGTAGGGAAAAAGTGTTACTTGTGCAAGGAACAATTTTCCCCAGATGGATGAGATAATGTTGCCATACATAAGCAAGTTGGAGATAATTCTTCCAACAAGGAATATTTCCAGAGAATCCATTTTCGTTTGTTTCTTGAAAATTGTCTGAGTGGTTCTCTGGAGAGTTATATTTGAAAGCAACCTCCTCTGTCAGAGTCCGTGATGGCAGATTTGAAATTCCCACCGTGAGCACAGAAAAAAAAGAGAGAAAAAAAGAAAAGAAAACGGAAAAGAAAAGGGAAATGCCGGTAAAAAAACCGAAAGAAGAACGGATTAAGGTATCTGTGGTAAGAGACAGGAAATAAACGAATTGAAGATATTATTTACATTTTCATATCGTCTCAGCTTGCATTTCAGACCTAAAATCGCGCCAGTCGGATCTCTTTTCGAAAAGGATATTTTTGTTTATATGTATAATACTATTCTGCTTGTTCCTACCAGCGTTCAAATGTTATGTTTACAGTAATAGCATGAAATGAATCTCAAGTAGTTTGATAAGAGGGCAAGAAGAGAGAGGACAGAAAAGAATCTTAAGTAGTAGAATGAGAGGGTAAGTAGAGAGTGATAGAACAGAAAAAAGCTTGGTTAGGCAGTGTGATAAGAGAATAAGAAGAGAGAGGTCAGAAATGTAATTAAAAAAGGGAGTAGTTAGAGAAAGAGGAGAAAAGGAGGTTAGATAGTTTACCAACGAGTAGGAAGCTTATCATATTTGAAACTAATCAATGTTTGCACAACTTTTACATAAAAACTTGGACAGGCGACACAAATTGCAGAGTATGACGGAGACAATAAGGAGACATAGTCAAAGGTTTAATGAGGAGCAAATGTAGAAGATGATGGATAATCTTGGTCAACAAAAGACGTTTTTATTTTTCTCTAGTATTTCTTTCATCTTAATTTCAGTTACTTTTTATTGCTATTTCCAGACTGACATTCTACGATTACTAGTAAGGAGCGAGGGTTGGGAGTGAATAATCAACCTCCTGTGAGACTCAGACTCACATCTCTTACCCTTGGGAGCCTGCTTTCGATCAGGCTACAAAAGCCATCAAGTGTAGTGATTCAAATGTAATTTATCGCCTTTTTCTTTCAAATTTTCCCAAATACCCGTTAAGTAAACCCAAATCGTTATCTTAAAAGTATTATTTCTTCACATAATTTCACTGTTGTAATAACAGTATTGAGAATTATCCGTATTTATTCAAAATTCAAAATGGCTTTTCTGTAGAAGACATGGGAAAGATCTGAAAATAAATACGAATCTCAACGAGGGGATATCAGAGTAGAAAATGGGATTGACGAACTGAGATAGGAATTCTCTTGAAATTATTTGCGTGACTAAGAACATTTTGAAGGCATGGATTAAAATTTCCCATATATAGTTATCTTGTGTATGTTCTTGTCACTAACATGACACAATTGGAAAGCACAGAAAAAAGAGTAGGTAGATGGGCAAACCCGTTGCCCTTGAATACCAGACCTATCTTGGCAAAAGATGGCACTTATATCTACTATTCTGTGACCTGTTGCTTTGCTGATGGCTATCAGTGGAGATAAAAAAAAATTATGCAGTGATATGCAAAAATCTCCAAAACTGATATATTGAGAAGTAATTCAAGAAATGTTTAACCCTCACCATTTAACACTTTGATAATTTCATGTTAGTTGTAATCAATAATGTCTTTAATCAATACCTATCCGTATTATGCTGAATATACATACATTTTGGTCAATCGTTTCTTTATAGACGCCAGTTCTTATTACTGGTCATGCGTTCTAGAATAAAGGCCTTTTAAGCAAAGGAAATTAATCAAATTTGATGTAACACAGATCTCACGCATTTACAAATGAATAAATGAAGGATAATGCTGTCCTTCAACACTCAATAGTTATCTCCACCGACAATAAACAAGAAACAAACACAAAACAAAAAAAAAAAAAAAAAAAACCAAACTTTGCTTTAAAAGTGTGATAGACAAACAAACGGACAGATGGACACATTGCTTATTTTGATATAGATTTTCAGATGATGACCAATCGGGACGAGACAGATATTACAGCGATGTAGTTTATTTGTTTATTCCTTCATTTATTCTTCTTAAAGAGAAACATCTTATTTATAATATCAAGAGAATTATTCAAATTATCTTCGTTTTTTTTGTTAAAAAGGTTCACTATTTATTACCAATAACGTTTAGGTGAAAATCATTTGTTTTTCTTGTATTTGTGGAAAATTTATGGAAGATATTGTTGGCCTTTAATGGTGTCTGTTTCTTAGAGTACAAATTTTATTTTCGGAAGGATATTTTGAGAAGGGAAGTGACATCAGCAACAATAATCTATGATATTGATGGATAATTCTATGTATAGAAAGAGCATATATTTTAAGTGCTTAAGACACGTCCCATAATTGAATGTGTTTTAAGAGGCAGTTTTATAATGTTATGAATATTTTATTTTATCCCAGTTGTACCATAAGCTTTTTCAATAAGGTGAAAATAAAGAAAACAAACTAGCACAAAATAAACAAATAAAAAAAGAATAACGATTAAATTAAATTAAATCAGTTGAATAAAATTAAAAAAAAAAGGAAAAGAAAGGAAGTCATAAAAAATCTCTTAAAGGAAGAACACTGTATATGCATGCGTGCTTGTATGTGTATGTGCATAGGATGGTAGTAAGTGCATATGTGTATGTGTACGTACGTGTGTAGGTTCCTAATAACGTGTGATTTCATAGGTGCGTATAATTGTGTATGTGTGTGTCTGGTTACGTCTGGCTGCAACAGCAAATGTGCGTACGTGTGAGTACGTGTGTGTGTTTCTACAGATATCTTAGTGGGCAATTTTGTGTATGCATGTAGTTGCATGTATATGTTGGTATGTTTACGTATGACTGCAAGTGTGTATATATGCTCGTATGTATGTGCGTGTGTATATCCCCGTGGATATCTAGGCGTGTGATTTTGTGTGCATGCGTGTATGCTTACATGTGGTTGCAAGTGTGTATGTGTGTACTCCCATAGATGTCAAAGATTGTGATTTTATTTATATGCACGTGTATGTGTATGTGTTCAGCAGAACTACGCAGTAAATTGAATTGAAATTTGAGACAAGTATGCGTTTTGATCCAAAAGGTGTGATGGGGATATGGACATTGTGGTGATTCTCATAGTGTAATGGAGAAAAAGGTACTTCATTTTAGAACTTATCTGATGAATAAAAAGTTGTCATTACCGTAGTAGATAAGTTGCTTACCTTTCATTTTAATTTGTTAAGACTATTTTGATTGTTCAAAAACACACATTGAAAAAAATTCACAGATGTATGTAAATTGCTATGAGACAAGGTCTCCATACTTATAATGTTTTCCGAATTTTGCATGTTTATCTTGTGACCCAAGCAAAACGCCACACTTACGATTTAAGAGAAACTGTCCCCTTCAAGTTTTGACTTCAGACCCAAATCGTACAGACACATTATTTTTTCACTTATTGAGTTTTCACGCTATTCGTATCTGATAGCTTTCAGTGAGTATCATTAAATCTTTCTAAACCTCTCCTTGATATTCAAGCTGTCGTCTGGAAGAGGTCGATGTTTCCTGAGATTTTCAGATCAGTCAGCTTTTTTGTTAGATACTTTCGTTGTCTGAAATATCTTTTGAAACTACTGTAATTGTTCCAGTGGAATAGTTCAGCATTTCAAATGGTAGGTAGGGGTGATTTTATCAGCAAAATTTTTACCTTCAAGTGAAAGAGTCCATTGTTACGGACTGAGAAACAGATTTAATCAGACTGTCCATTATATTGATAGATATCCTACTGGTGTACATATGGGCTAATTGAAAATGAAAAATGCCTTCGTTTTCCAAAAAACTAAGTTATCATTAAGTCGAGTAGAGCGATTGTTTTGGTTATATTGTAATTAAATGAGACAAATTCGGGAGATTTCAAAATTATTCTGTTGCCATATCGACTTTTGTTTGGATAATCCAATCACTACTAATCTATGATGTCAAGACAAACTTTGGGCTGATTCATTTTACGGCTTTACCAAAATTACAATCTTTTTTAAAGCATTTGAAAATACAATCGAAGATAAATGTGCGTGTCTTCATTTTGTACTAATCTAGACACGGGAAAGACACGAATCTACCTTGCACTGCTCTCGGCCACATCTCTAGAAATTATTTCAAAAGGTTAAACACTGGTATAAGACGACGGCTGATACAGAGGACTGCCATTTTGTTTTTTAACAATCACTTCCGCATTCTTATTTATGAGATTTGTTTAATGGGAACTAAGTATTGCCACGCGATTAAGTAACTAATTTATATTTACTGAGATTAGCTTAGTCTAGTACAGGGCGACAAGTGTTGCACAATTTGTGAGGATTAAATTCATTTCAGTCGTGAAGGCTTGAACTCAGGGGTATAGCTAGAGAATATGGGGCCTGGAAGAGAGTTTGGCTCTTTCAGGGGCTCTGTCGAACATTTGATATTGTTGCGTGATGTCGGTAGAAACGTAGTAAGTGAACTACTATCCATAATGCTTTTGGAAGTCTTCCTTTTTTTGAGGATCCAGCGGTATTTTCTGATAGATAGCCATCCCCTCCCTAGGATACACTCTATTTATGAGATGAGTTTGCTCAACATTGCTCCACGGCAAAGTGTCAAAAATATCCACTAGGCGGTTGGCAAGGAAAATATTTCAGAAATAAAAACAAAACTTTGGAAGAGAACAAATTATTCTACAGAGTACCATGATGGTATCGAACTAATTACAGTCATAGCAGTTTGTGAGACTAATTTGGTATACGGCAAAGCATAAAAAATATCCAGTGAGCAGTTGTGTAAGATAATAGTTCAGAAATTACAAACCACCCGGAGAGTGTAAACCTCAGCCAACGCCATACATTACTTAAAAACCGAAGGAAAATAAAATATTCAAAAGGAAAGGATAGAACTTTGTCAGTACAAATACTGATTTACCTTTCAATGGATTTAAGTTTAACCTTTTTATCAGCAGTTCGTTTTTAATTCTTTTCCTGTAGGACAATGAAAACATTTCTCAATCAATTCAAATTCCTTGATCGACCTTAAATTTGATCACATTTTTTGTTGCTAAAGGCCTAACCTTCTGCAAAATTTCACAGAAATTCATTCGAAACTTTCAGAGATATCTCGTGGACAGACGGACTGACAGACTCGTTTGCAGAGGTAAAAAAATTAACACCCCTGAACGGAACAAATTACGCTGCAGAGGAGTTATCAAGGCTAACAGAATCTAATCTTTTCTCTCGACAATGTCAATCGTTGTTAATGCAATAAAAATCACATTTCCCCCAAAGTTGATTAGCCTATAATTTTTTCGAGGCTGCCAACCTTATTATTGGTTCCGAGTTATTCCAGACAATTCCAAAGAAATTCCCCAAAGACAAAGAAACATAATTACAAAGGAACTGCATTAAAAATTGTCTATCATCGCCTGGTATATTTGAAATAAGACTTTTTTTTTGTCTATGTACACGTTGGAAACTCCTCGGTTAATTCTATCACGCCTTGGAAACGTTTGTCATCTTATGGTTGACAAAAATATATTCTAGGTGAATATGAGTACTTTATATAAGAAGTAGTAATATACTTGTTGCTCTGCTATCGTCATCTCCTGGGGTAGAAATCTGAAGCACCGTATCTAGGAAAAAGCTCATGGGAGTTACCGGAAGCAAACATCCCCGACACTCTGTCAGATCATCCGTTCATAGACATTCGAAAGTGAATTCAATACCACCTAAAATCATTTTCTCACATTTGTTCTTTTGTCGACGGCTAAGGTAAGCCGTTCTACGTTAGCAAAATTCTTTATCTTCACCCCTGACCCGCTTTTCCTCCATTGTCCCAGTACTCTTCAGGGTTTTAGTGTTGCAATTGCATTCTCAGAACCCTTTTTCCGTCCCCATCTCTTTAATGTAAATTTTTCGCCCATCTTCGTATATAGAACTACCCGGAATTTTTCTTTCGTATCTTTATTGAATTTCACGTTTAGCATTCTTAGCAACACAACATTTTTGATTTTTTGTTGTAGAATGCATTTGCAAAATTACTTGAATATTGCCATAATTTTCTGATGGCAACGGTAAATTGAACATAAAATTTAAAAGAAAAAAAAGGAATGAAAAATAAATAAAAAAAATCCAACAAAAACTGTCACGTATTGAACAAAATGTATATCTTAATCATATCATATCGAGCGACTCGAGAAAGTGGAGAAAACACGAGACTGGTTTTCGCACGGATTTTCCCAAATAAAATCCTCACAATAATTCCACCCGCTGCGAAAGTTTTAAACATGTTTTACACATATGCTGTGATTAAACCTCCGCTTTTTAAAAAAGCTTTTGTCCTATCCGGTTTTATTTACCACGCACGACTGTTCTCCTGCTCCGACGTTGGCCTTCGGCGGCATCAAAAGTGCTTCTTGCTTTCCATTCCCATCTACCTTTGGAAGATTATTATTTAATACATTTTCCGCCAAAATTCACTTACATATTCCGGCTTCTTATCTCAAGCCTTTCCTGCAGATTGTTATCTTCAACCTATTGAACAGCTTCGACTTTTTTCTCTTTTGAAAGTTTTTCCTCTTTCTTTTTTCACCACTACTCTTTCTTTCTTTCTTTCTCTCTCTTTCTCTCTCTCTCTTTCTATATATATATATATATATATATATATATATATATATATATATATATATATATTCGCTCAGTAAAACATTATTTGACTTTTGATTTTTTCTCCTGTCTGATTTCTCCCTTCCATTAAATATTTCACCCACCCTTTTGTAAGTATTTTTATTCCAATGTTTATTTCATTCTTTTCTATTATTTCGATTTTAAATGTATTTTTTTTCTCTTCTACATGTTTTTCTCTTTTTCACTCTTCCTATCATACTTTCTTTCTTTTCTTCCTTCCTGTCTTTCTTTCTCTGCGTTAATAGTTGTCTATCATCACTAGGTTTATTTGAAAAAAGACTTTTCCGACTCCTTTTACTTTTTTTCCCTATTTTCTAAGTACACATACGAAAACCCTTGGTTCATTCCGCCAAGCACTGGGAAATACTTGTCATTTTATTGTTGACAAAAATATATCCTTAGTGAAGATGTTTACTTCATATAGGTTCCATACGGTGCAGGAGGTAGAATGACCTTAAAAGAACTGGGATTTTGCCTAGCTCTGAAAAGTGAGATAACATTATTTTTATCTTCCATTTCCTTGTGATGTTATCTTTAAATTACCATTCTCACCCTTTCTTTTCGAAAAGTTCTTGTTCTCTTTCTCCTTCTTAGTCTTTCACTGTATTTCTATCTCTATCTCCCCTCCCTCTCATTATTTCTCTTTGCCTCAGTGAAAGCTTTCATCTTTTTAATGTTTTCTTTCCACCTAGTTTTTTTTCCTTTTCCTTCTTTAGATTATTCCCTCCTCTCCCCCCAAGTCTTTTTAGTCCAGCGGTTGTTTCAAATACTTACCTATCATTTTGTACTTTTACAATTGAACAACCGTAGCCAACACTGATGGTGAAGGGTTCTTTCCCTTTTCTTTTGAATTTGTGAGTGTGTTTGTGCGCTCGTGTCTGATAGTGTTTCTGGCCAGACTGTTTTGTCAACAGACTTTAAAATTGACATCATTACTCAACTATACTGTGTCTAAAAACATTTTTTTGTTGAAAAAACAACAAAAAACAAAAAACAAAAACAAAAACAAAAAAACCTGGTCCTATTGGAGACCTTATTTTGACAGGTTTATTAATTACATCTAGATTTTCCAATTCATTTGAATTGAATATTGGCAATTGAAGGGGGGAGACACCAGAAGGGACTGATCCGACTGGTGAAATAATGGGATAGAAGTAAAAAAATCTATGAAGTTAAAGTTCATTTTGTTCAACATTTCTAACTCGACAGAAGTAGCAAGTGGGTCAACGGTCCAACTACGTTTACACAGGGATTTTGTTGAAAAATAACCGGTTCAACGTTTTTTCTAATTCTGCCCAATTTTAACTCCTCATTTTTCTTCTCAAATCTTTTGTTTTCACACGCTGCATTCATCTTTTCATTTTTCGAAAGCTGTTCTTGTGACTTCGACGGACAGTTAAACGAACAATGACTCTTTCCAAGGACCGGCACGTGTACCGTGATGCAAATAGCTTTTCTTCAAAATTTTGTGTCACAATTGAAACACATTTCCCATGTAGTTATAACATATATAACACAATTCGAATTATGCTGTATAACCAGATGGACTTCATTGTTAGATCTATTACTCCTATCCTACTGCCTAACTAGCCGGCGGCTTGTGCGAGAGATCTGTCTCTTCTGGCGTTTTCTCCCCAAACTGCCTCTATACAATTCAAATTACCGTGGTGCTGATGCTGATTTCTCAGGGTGTCTTTGTTTGAAGAGTCAGCCAATCAGAAAAGAGAGAAAGAGAAAGTGGGAGAGACTTTAATACTGTTCACTGAGGTGGCTAGGCAAGTCAAAACTTTTTGTAAGGGAGGCTGCGATTGGCTGATTGCTTCTACCACTATTTCCCGCAAAACAAATTGTCCACTTTGTTCGATGTACAAACGAATGTTTCTCTACATTTGTATAAAGAATTGTCTGGATAAGCCTATGAAAAAGTAGCATTCAGGTTATAGAACTTGGGATGGATTTTAAGACTTATTTAGTGAAAAAAAAGAGTATTCAACGCCAGGAAATCCGACATTCTAATTCTCTTCCCTCCAATTTTCCACCCCTTTCTATATATTATTTTTGTCAATCTCCGGTATTAAGTCCCAGGTTGACTTTGTTTCCTTACCTTATCGAGAAGAAAAATCCCAACTCAAATGAGTGTATATCGATATGTGAAATCTACATTCCCCTTCCATGATTTAAACACACGACTAATTGATTCTTCAGGAGCTGTATCCCTGATTGACCTAAGTGGTAAGATATAATTGAAAGGTTATCATACATAATCGCACTGGCTGATTTCATTCTAATTAATAGACACTTTTATGGAAAAATATGTATTTTTCTATATTTTTTATTTATTATTCATACAATACAAAAGTTGCTGAAATCATCTTCAGTTGGGATAGAAGTTCGATTTGGGTTTGACCCGACATCAACCAGTCTTTGCTATCTATTGTTTTACATTTGTTGAGTTCAATAACTGGCTTGTTTTCTGCCGCTTTTCCTCTTCCATTTTCCCCTCCCACGATCTTCCTAAAATTTTTCTCTATTCCTGCCTTCTCTCCAAAATGTGACTCTTTCAATTTTCTCTTTAATATGTGACTCTTACCTTATATCAACATTCTAGTCCTAATCACATTCCATGACACATCATAACCTCTTCTCAACCGTCCCTACAACACTCACCGTCATCTCTCCACCCAAGAGACACCTAGTCTCTGTCCCACAATATTCAATACCCCAGTCACGACCTTCCAATGTTCTGCACGACATGCGCCCCGTGTCCTTAACCATGGCCGTATTGTTTAAATGTTCACCCATCTTGTGTGACGTTAAAATCCCGTCCTCCACGCCAAATCTTTGTTGTCATTGGTTGAGATGTCTTCATACATAGTTCTATTTACTTACAATCCTTTATGTTTGGGGAACATTCGAAAGTCGTCCGCTTCCAGACGGGTAAATGCCCGTCTGAATTGAATCAAGTGTCTATCCTTATGAATGGATCTGTGTGTCTCTCTATCTCGTCTATTTTTGTCGACCGTGTGTCCTTTTCGTTTATTTACGTTAGTACAAAGCATAGGCCAATGTTTGCTTCACTGTCTATCATCGTATCTCTGCTTGCCAGCATGTGTGCGTGCATGTGTGTGTTTGCACGCCCTTGCATTACACTGGATGTGAAAGTATATTTTGTCTTTTTCTGGGGCCTCCATGCTGGCCACGGCCTCCGCCGTTCGATTTTAGACTCCTCATATCATATCACTACTTACTTGGTCCGTTTTTGATGTGTGCATTGACCATCTCCATGAACTAAAAGAGGAAGCAACAGAACAAAAAATGCAAGTCGTTGTAGCATTTGTCAACTTCAATTAAGCCCTTGACTCAGTGGAAATCCCGAAAGTCATCGACGATATCATTCAAGGTGTAGACCCTTTATGTGTCAGAGTCTTGCAACGTATACATCGGCACAACAGTTCATTTATTAGGCTACAGGAAGACTCTGAACCCTGTCGGTTCGAAAAGAGAGTAAAGAAAGGTGATACCAGCTCACCTTCACTCTTCGCAGTTTGCTCTAAAACATACGCACCAGTCTATTGTGCGCACACATGTGTGCATGTGCATGCGTATGTGCACATACAATACTCCCCACACACTTCAGATGTAATTTCTTTTCACCTTGGCTCTGGCGTCAGTTCACCCCTGCTCAGGTTCCACATAACACATCACTAATACTTATCCCGTTTGTGAAGTATGCAATGGGTTTCAACAAGCATCCGTAGTTGCATCACCCACTCCACTCAGCTTTTAAATATGTGCACCTATTTAGTATATATATATATATATATACATATATATATATATATATATATATATATATATATATATATATATATATATATATATATATATATATATGTGAGTGTGTGTGTGTGTGTATGCGTGCATGGGTGCCTGCATGTTTGCACTTGCCAGCATTACTTTGTACGTATAGAACATGGATGTGAATTTATTTTTTCATTTTTTAAGCATCTTTACGCTGGCTGCAACTTTGTCTTTCCCTGCTTAGGCTCCACATATCACATCAGTACTTACCTGGCCCGTTGGTGGTGTGTATAATAGCCTAAAAGTCGACATGTATCCGAGGTGGTGTCACTTATTTCACCCTGAAATAAAACATAATCACCTGTTAAGTATGTGTGTGTGTGTGTGTGCGTGTGTTCTTTTTTCAGTCATAAACATTTTTGTTGAGCTGGTTGAACTTTGGCATGAGGCACATCTCAGGAACGTACGATGAGAATGAGCTCAAAATTTTTCAAAATCATAGTTTTTAGCTGGAATCAAACATCAACGTCAGATATAAATATGAAATATGTAACCATCTGATTTATGAGGTAGGCCCCAGATGATACCCTGCTTGATATTGAACATCCCTTTCAGGATATACAGAAAATTTAAGACCGGTGCTCGGTCAAATGCGCCACAAATAAGTATTTACAAATTATAGCTTGATCTAGCAACCCTCCACACGTGGGACACTTAGTCTGGATTGAATTCATTGCAGGAGTTAAAGTTTTTTCCACTATCAAAAAGTAGTATAACGCCTTTCGTAAGCTGGAATGACGTGAATCGAAGATGCAATTACCAATAATTTACATTGGGGTATCTGAAAGTTGTCGGCCCCACCAAAGTACGATACTGGTATATCAGGCCGAATCGTTTGAGGTTTGATGAATAGGAGGTACAGGAGAAAATAACGTAGAAGAGAAACAAAGAAGGTACGTGGTGCTGCTATGACAGCTCGCTGCAAAACAAATGCTGAACGCTTAAAAAAAAAAAATTCTTGTTGAAGCAAAAAAAAGATGAAGAAAAATTTCAAAAATCTTGGGATATACCCGTCAGCGAATACTTCACAGGTTACTCGATTGATGGTGGCCCAATACCCCATTTTAGGTGCCATGTTATGATATGTACTAACTAAGTTAGAAATGTCATTTTCAAAAAGTGCACAATCATTGTGGTTCTCCATCGCACAATAGCAGAACAGAAGAATCAACAATACGGGTTGAATGTTCACCAAGAACGTTAGTGTCCTTTTGCACGGATAAGCGGTATCGGCATCTTGAATTAGAATACATCATTGAGGCCAAAAGGATATGTGTTCTAGTCTCATCAAAAGGTTATCCTTTATTTCCAATCCTCACTATAGACTTATTACCTGGGAAGGTGCGATAAAAAACAACTAAAATTAAGATCAAAGAAAAATACCAATCAGAATTTGATAATGGTTGACAATGCCTAATCTAATAAAAATGAAATGAAACGAAAAGATTATTCAGAAAATGAAAAATCGTTGTAAATAATGGGGCGATAATGATGAACTGATTTTAAATCAGACGCGAATGTGCTGAGAGTAGAGTTATAGACTGATCCGAGTTTTGAGTTATAGACTGACCTGAGAGGAGTATGCTGAGAGCGATAAGATGAACTCTTTCCTGCACATGATTCACAGGAGAACGATAGATAAAGATGCATTCACACTGAACTATCTATTCATTAGAAGCCGTCAACCAAAACTGTCTCCAAAACTGTTGGAGTAATTTTTTCCTGTTAATTTTGTTCGACTGGTTGGTTACATGTGTAAATAGGTATAATGCGTGCAAGCTGCACTGATGCAGCGAGACAGCTGAAATTTCCAACGTTTACTCCTTTCTTTATCGAGAGAAAATTCTTATTGTTGCCTTTTGAAAATCCCACCGATTATTATTGTTAAGGGGGGTCAATTTGCAATATACATTTTTGTGAAATTGATCACTAGTTTGTGCCCACAGGATTTTTGAAATTTCAAACTTTTCAGTTATTCAATAAGAGGAGAAAATTAACTTATTTCTTGACCAGCCTGTATTTTAAAGTTTTGATTTATCACCCTCAATAGGGTATGCTGCCAAAAGACGTTATTCTCATGAAGTCACCGAGTACATCTATCAATCCATCAATCTATCCATCGCAATCTGTTCATTTCATCTATCTAGCTGGGAGGTTGATCCACTGGTAACTATGCAAGCGACTACATTCCCACCATTCAAACTGATGATATATGCCCAGATCAGAAATTGCATAGAAAATAAAAGATTTTTGAACACCGAGTTCGAGATTATAACAGATCAGAAGACCAAATCTTGTGGCAATGAATGAAAAGAAAATAAGTTGTCAGGTATCATATTTCGCTGCCCCAAGGGTTGACCTGAAAGGGGATCAAAAGTTGGACAAGTATCTGGACCTCAAAGGAAACGAAGAAGTTATTGAACCTGAAGGTAACCATAGTGCCGATAATGGTTGGAACCCTGGGCACAGTCCCAAAGAACGTAGCAAAAAGGCTGGTTAGGGGGACTGGGAATCTAAATAGAACTGAAACTATCCAGACAACAGCACTACTGGAATCGGTCAGAACACTTATGAGAGTCCTGGAATACCGTGGAGATTTGCTGTCTCTGGTGAAAACCATGAGTCAATTCTTGTTTGAGAGGTTAACGGGTACAAATACCAACAATAGAAATAAAACTGTGATACATATACAAGCAAAAAAACAATATTGGAAATTATCAACGAGTAAACAAAACATTTTCAAAGCTTTGTTACTGCATGTATGCAGCAGGGATTAAAAGCCCTTGAATATCAACGAGAAGAGAAGAAATTCAATGATGCAAATGCAGAGTATTCGGTCGCTATGGATTCAACTGTCAGCTTTAAGTAACGATTCTATGTCCTTGTAATGCAGCAGAAGGATTAATGGATTTTTGTAAACGTTTAAAATGTTGAGTACAGCTTATAAGAAATGAACCATTTGAAAGAACATTTGAATGAACACACGCATAAACTTACATATATACATATAAATATATAGACATATATGTAATGAGAGAGAGAGAGAGAGAGAGAGAGAGAGAGAGAGAGAGAGAGAGAGAGAGAGAGAGAGTGGGAGAGAGTGGGGGGAGAGAAAAAGAAAAAAAGAAATTAGATAGACAGGAATATATTCGTCTGTCATATAGTTACGAAGAAGAATTTTCCGCGAATGCATTGGAAAATGAAAACCAAGTTCAGACGTCTATGATAATAATAATAATAATAATAATAATAATAATAATAATAATAATAATAATAATAATAATAATAATAATAATAATAATAATAATAAATGGACTTTTTCACAAAAAAGAAGAAAAAGTCTTTGACTTTTAAAAAGAAAAGAAATTGAACCGCTTTGTGATATTTATTCATTGATTTGTTCTTCGTTTATACATTTTTCCATTCTGTGATTCTTGAATCAATTTTGCCAGTGCAACGTACAATATCCTGTCTGCCATAAACAAATTAGAAAAAGAAAATGGCGGCCGTTTTAAAAATCAGCCCACCAGACATTTCCCGCCCCGACGTCTGCAAGATCAACCCCATCCCCTGGACCTCTGTCTAGCATAAGTCAAAAAATATAAAGAAGCAAGTTTTTCTGAGCAGGACATTTATGTCAAAGAATGGTAAGTACGGTGAGAAGGTAAGCAAATCATCTGCTATCCTTTCGGGCTTATGTCGAGCGTTCTCGTCCGGTGTGTGTGTGTGCGTGTGTGTAAAAGAAAGTGACTGGCTATGTGTAAGTATTCTTGTAGTGTATGTGGGTTGGAGACTGTGAGTAATAAATAAAGCATATGCTCTTTTTGCCTTCTTTTTCAGAATATTCAATCATTTCATTTGAAACCTTGAGATGAAGTATCGATTTTTGCCGATACGATTTGAATGCATAGATCCGTCCGTTCGTTAGACGTTTTCTTTCTTTCTATTGTTTTGCACCTTTTCATTCATTTTCTGTCTCATCCTTTGATATCTATCTATCTATCTATCTATCTATCTACCTATCTATCTACCTATCTATCTATCCAATACTATTTGTTTATATCAATGAATCTTGATACTAATCTATTCTTTTTTTCATTCCCCCTATTCTCTTACACAAACATACACACAAACATACATACAGAAATATATGTACCAAGAGAAAACACACACAGACACACAGACACACACACATCACACACACACACACGCATGCACAGACACACACACTCACACACACATATATATATAACTTTTTTGGCTGTTCGTTTGCCTCCTATCAAGGCATGGTATATGTATTCAGTTGACTTCATTCGTAAGTAAGTAAGCTCATTTCCCCGCTCTGTATGTATAGAATTCATTCCTATACGAGTGTTCTTGAATGTGTTAACATTAAGATTCATCCGTTTTCTGACTATGGCAGTTTTATGACTTATTTTTTGTTCTTATAACAGTTTTCATAATTTTTCGTTTTTATCTTTGATTTTTGGCTTTTTTCAACGATTTAAATATTACGAAACTTTCTGCGCTGTCTTCAAGCTTTTATCTTTGCTTTTGTTGCTGTTATTTTTCGTTGATATTTTTTCTTTCTTTCCATTCCTCTTCCTTTTCTAAGTTAAATTGTTTTTTTCCAAAGTTCATTCAACCCGTGATTACTTCTTTCATTTTATCCATATCTTTTTGTCATTCAGATATTCTTTATTCCTTCCTTATGAATTTCACAATAATTCCCCTTTCTCTCTCTCCCTCTCTCATCCATACACATACACATTTATTTTTCTCCCCGCATATATATATATATATATATATATATATATATATATATATATATATATATATGTGTGCACAAATAATACTCATGCATGCATATATATACATACAGTTAGGTATCTACATTGATGTTTTCTCAATTGTTCTCTAAGCTCCAATTTCCATGTTCCTCTCCTTTCTTTCTTTTTTCTTTTTCGTTCCATCCATATTCAATTTTTCCTCATCGTTTATCGATGTTGGTTTTTCCCATTTCGAGTAAAAAAACAAACACAAAGGGAAGCAAACGCTATTCAAAGGAATCGAAAGATGAGAAGCTGTTTTTTAAAATTCTGAAATAAGCTAAACATGAAGATAAGCAAACGAGGGAAAGGCCAGAGAATGTACACGGAGACAAACAGACACAGACATAAACCCACTTAGGGAAATAGACACAAATGCATGCATACAACAAGATGGAAAAATAATTGCATTGGTACAAGATTTTGAATAAATTGATTGATAAATGGATAGGAGCAGACTGTGATAGATAAATAGATGCATAAAAACGATAGATAGAGATAGATTTATACATACATAAATACATATATATTGAATATTGGGATAAAAAAAGGAGGAAACTGCAATAAGAACAGTCTAAGATGGATGGAAAAGGAGGAAGATAAAAAATCGCACGTAAATTTAAAAAAAAAATAATCATTAACGTTTCGACACGTTCACGGAGACAACAGCAGATTATGGGATCGAATCCAAGCAGGAGCTACATAATTTTATTCTTTTTTCCTTGCTTTTGAGGTCTATGACAGATTAACCATGAGGCTGAGTAGGTCTTTCCTTTCTTCTTTTCTTTCTTCTTTTCTTACTCCTGAGGCCAGTAATTGATTGACCATTAGGTTGAATAAGATTATCTTTCCTTTTTCCAAGCTTTCAAGGCCAGTGGCGAATTGACTGCTGAACCGAATCAGCCTTTTCTTTCAGTGGCGGATTAACCATTTGGCTTAGTAAGCGTTGTCTATCTTTCTTATGCCTCTGCCTTCGAGTCCATTGACGGATCAACCATTAGGCTTAGAAAGCTTTGTCTTTATTCCTTTTTTCTTTTGTTCCAACCATTGGGTTGAGTATGCCTCGTCATTCTTTCTTGCGTTATTTTGAAGCCAGTGGCGAATTACCCGTTAGACTGAGAAGAACTTTTCTTTCTTTCTCTCTTCTTCTCGAATCCAGAATACGTTCCGTCTTTTCTTCTTCTTTGCTTACAAAACCAGTGATGGATTGACTCAGTGACTGAATAAGTTTTTCTTTTTTATTTTCTTCTTCCTTTACTTTTGAGGCCAGTGATCAATTAATCATTAGGCTGAGTAGGATCATTAAATCTTTCTTTCTTGATTTCGAGGCGAGTTGCTGATTAACCGCTGGATCAAGTCGGTCTTTTCTCTCTCTCTTTCTTTTATTCTCTCTCTCTCACTCTCT
Organism: Thysanoteuthis rhombus; assembly: GCA_963457665.1. NCBI lineage: Eukaryota > Metazoa > Mollusca > Cephalopoda > Oegopsida > Thysanoteuthidae > Thysanoteuthis > Thysanoteuthis major. The sequence continues at coordinate 24,624,423 of OY735201.1, forward strand.
CTCTTTCTTACTTATTTTCGAGGCCAGTGGTTGACTGTTAGGCTTTGTAGGCTTTGTCTTTCTTCCTTTCCTCCTTGCTTTTAATGCCAGTTGTGGATTAACCACTAGGCGGAGTAGGCTTTATTTTTCTTCCTTTTTGTCAAACTCTTACAACTGAGTTTATTTGCAAAGGTAACCAAACTGATGGATGATGCATGACAATGAACAGATAAAAAAATCAGTGACGTCATGCACGAATAACAATGACACAGTGACGTGCACAAAAACTGATGATGAATTCACACCCATTTCTGAAGCGCAATTCTGGTCGATTTGTGTCACTGAAGTTTGCGTATCCCATTTACAGGAAATGGTGATAAAGGAGTTGGAATGGGAAACATAATTTTGGAAAAAATAATGTATTGAGAAATTATATTTGTTTTGTTTACTTTTTAGATTGTAATGATAAAAAGGAGTTTTGCCGTTGCACATCCAAGCTTGTTCCACATACCTTTCCCAACATCTTCACTTTTGTTGTATCTAAGACAAAGTTTCGGGTGATACATTCTTGGTTTCATTTCAGATTTATATTTTGTTGAGTCTATAGAAATTCCATAGGACTATCCTTTCTTCTTCTTTTCATCTCCTTTAAATCTTAAAGGAAAATGCAAATGAAAATCCCAGCAAAGGCAAGTAAACTAGTCCGAACAAACGATTAACAAACCCCATCTTACAAAATTTTGTGAAGAACCTGTGATATTTTTCTTATGAAAGGCTTTAATAGTATAGCTCTTCATATTAAAGACGTTGGCCATTCATTTATTTGTGTCGGCATGGTTCTTGCAGAAAATGCAACAGTGATTTCATTGATCAACGTTCGGAGTTTTCCTATGCCAGTGCCACGGGAGACGCATCATCATTCTTCTAAAATCCACGATCCCTTGTAGCTTAAACGACTTCTATAAACACCCATGGGAATTAGTAAACGTCATCCATAAATAATGCAGCACTTGAGAAGACATCTCTTGAGTATGGAACCAGATCAGATTAATAAAGATATCTCAGGAGGTTATATCTGTCCAGTGGACAATTTTGAAAATGGCGGCTCAGTTATAATTATTCATATAAATTATTATTACACAAGCATAGTACCGCTCAAAATAATGGGGTTAGTTATACCGTACATTCGTTTAGCTTTGTGAAGTACTTGGTACTAGATATAAACAAAAGCGGTGGCAGGAAAGGCAGGCAAGCGGGGAGAGCTGTATATGAGTCGCTCGAGTTGTGCTTACTGGCTTTGATCAGTTGGTGACTTTATATGACAGTTGGTCACTGACTTATAACTTAATTCCAGTAGAAAGTTGGCCTAATGGAGACGCTGATTGTTTGTTTACTTCGAGGTCGGACGTTCAAATCAAGACTGGATGTCGTTAATTTGATATTTCATTTGTTTTAGTATGAGAGAAACCAAGTAAACAACAAACAGGCACAAAGTGACAACGACTTGTACACAAAATTCTTCAAAGAAATGGTTTTTGATTTCAAGAGTCAGGAAGGCTCCTTAAATCACACGTACTTTTGATAGTTTTCAAGCCGATCTTTAGGCTGCTGGAATTGGTAAAAGCTCAATTCTCCGTTGTATCTTTATCACATCCAGTCTGCCTACATCGATCTGTGGACACTTTCTTATATGCTGATCATTACCAGACTCGAATATGATAACGAGTTTCTGACTGAAAAGAAAGCTTTCTTGAAAATGGCCTATATGCAGTGCCAGATAGACTATTTAGAAAAAATAATAAATGCTGCAGGCCCTGCAGTTTTAGAAAACACTGGGGTCCCCGGGGTAATTGCTTGTAATCTATCAATTCTGTCATATTTTACATGCTTGAATCTTGATATATATATATATATATATATATATATATATATATATGTATATATATATACGTGTGTGTGTGTGTGTGTGTGTGTGTGTGTGTGTGTGTGCATGCATTCATTTCTACAATCGAGTAATTCACTCATTACATTGTTCATAGCAGTAAAAATGTGTACCGGAAGCCCATGATATTCATTTTAGAATTTAAATAGTTTTAAGGCATCGTTAGCTCATCTTGTAATTAACTTCTTGTCTCTTCTCCCCACTCAGCGAGATATTTGGATTGGCAAACGTAGATTTAGCGGCAAGACTTCAAAAGGGAAAAGCATATAGTGCAGATAAATAAACAGGTTTCATTGGTGTGAGGAGACACTAGAGACGAAACATACAAATATTTGCAACTGTATTTCTTTGATAGTAATTAAAAGAGCTCATACAAATTCTGTGGGGACAAATATATATTCATAGTTTTGATTTTTTTTACAAAAAAGACTAATTTGAATCAATTGAAATGTTCTTTGGATTGGAAAAAAAGTTCTTTTGGAGTGACTGTTGAAAAGTTTGTGTAGTTATGTGAGAATGCTGTGAATTTCAGCAAGTATAAAAATGCAATGGTAAAGTAAAAACGCTAAATAGAATGGCACAAAAAACTACGTTGCAACCCTGATAATCAGGAGCGCATTCTACCTGATTTCGTCAACGTGTCACCTCTGGGTTTTTCCTTGTCCTCTTCACAACGTGGCTACTTCCCAGCTTATCCCTGATGTTACATCAGCCATAATAGCGACTAATTGGTGTGTGGTATCTACATAACAGCAGATAGCAATGAGCAGTAGAACCGGAGGTATTGGACGTCATTATGCTTCGGGAAGCGTATTGATAAGTAAAGCAGAGAAATAGAAAAAAAAGAAAGAGACCAATTTGTGATATGAAAAACCCGTGAGTTGACAGAATTGTTGATGCTCATTGATAGTGCTGTAATGGCTGAGGCTGCAGATATAGCAACAACCAGTACAAGTGAGGCAGACGACATAAAGCTACAGTAACCACGTGAAAGAAGAAGTGAAGGGAACAAGTATTTCAATGATATTGGTTAATCTAGATGATTGTGATCGTAAATATTGGATTACCTACGGAATAGGTGAATGTCAACATGCCGATTGTGACTTTTCCTCACCAATGTGATTGTATGACAATTGCAAGAAACCTAGGTGCTGTAAGGAATTGTATTTTACACATCTTCATAAACCACGAACAAGCGATGTGCTTTGTGTAGTGCAAAGAGGTAGCTAAGACGTTGGGAGGTAATTATGTATATATCTACTCAGAAATTTGATGGCAACGAAGGACAATTACGAAAAAGAAAAGTCAACTGATGGGTGTCCATTGGACAGTAAACGCAATAGGACCAGGCATGATGTAGGGATGCTGACAATGCAGAGGTTAGCGGAATTGCTGTTACCATAGAAAGAGTTGGGAAGGGCCTTGGTTCAATAGTGGACCTACAATGACTGCTGCTGCTGCTGATACACACACATGTATCCACATGCGCACACATACACACACACATATATATTCACGTATATCCTCTCATCACTAAGATATGCGTGTACACTTTCACACGTATGCATAAATGTACATATAAATGACAGCACGTGACAAGTACCCAATGCGTCATCCACTGAAAAATGCTTGTATGTTGGATAGCACTCTTTGAATCCTTTCCCATTATTTGTGATCAAAATCGAGTAAGTTATCATAATGCAAGGTTTCCAAGCTCTAAGAAAACCCTGAGCGTTGTAGCTATAAAAATAACAAAAAATGTCAACCATTTAAAAATAGTGTGCAGGGTACTGATTATGCGTGTCTATACATATATATTTACTGATAGAAGCAGTGTAATGAAAGAGTACTTGCCTTAGTGCAGAGCTTGGAAAATGCGAGCCATCGATTATGACTTTGTAGTTAGCTTGTTCCAATGTTCACCAAGAAAAAAAAAAACGATATTTTGATGTGTAGCTACCAAGGTAAATGCGAGCAAGTAGAGGCTGAAATTAATTACTTATTTGATAAATAAAGGTGATTGTAGGTACAAATAAAAGGGAAAATGAATACGAATCATATTATGTGAAGGTATGCAAATATATGAACAGATCTGAAAATATATACCATACATACATATAATACAATTCATATAATTACATATTTGCAATCTATGCGATATATAAATTGATATATACAATATCATAAATACGATATATCTGAATTTATTTATCCATATTATACGATTCATATATATCATATGACTATAAGAAATATGTACGATCCGTATTATAAGGTTAATATATTGGGTGTGGAAGAAACCAGAGTTAAATGAAACAAAAAAATGAAAAAATTGCTGAGAAAACAAAGCAGTTTTGTATGAACTCAATAGAATAAGTGGAAATGAGAAATAATGGAGATTCAGTAAAAGATAATAATAACTGCAGACGAGATGTTAAAAGAAAATAGAAAGATAGAGATGAAGAGTAACTGTAATACAATGAACAGCTTTATCGGGGAAGAAGAAGAAGAAGAAGAAGAAGAAGAAGAAGAAGAAGAAGAAGAAGAAGAAGAAGAAGAAGAAGAAGAAGAAAAACAATAGCAACATCAACAACAACAACAACAACAACAACAACAACAACAACAAGGAGAAGGAAGAGGGGAATCCCTTGCGAAAAGATATGAATTATTAAGACTGAACAAACGAGAAGGAATGAAGAGAATGACGGCGAAAAGAAGGGCAGAGAAGGAAATGATGAAAGTTGAAAGGAAGAACATTGGAAAAAATACTAGTGACGAAGAAGATAATGATTTTGAATCAAAATTAGTGAAAAATGTTGTTTCAGGAGGATGACACTTGAGATCAACGATAAAAAAAATGAGGAAATGAAAGGAAAAAAAAAACACAGGTTTGGTTAGTCAATGGATAGAAACTGGCATGCAATCAATATCTTCTGGCAGCATGCCGTGTTGCAGGTAAACAACAGAGAAATTGGAAAAGGAGTGATCAATGAATAAGTTACTCCCCTCGCCTTTTTTGGACATTGATAACTGAAAAAGTCTTAATTTAAAAAAATAAAAAACAAAGCAAAAAAACAAAAAGCAAAACAGATGGACACCAACTGAAAGATCAATTAAGCATCAAAGGAATTTAAAGCCCCCCCCCCCCCAAAAAAAAATTTGATATAATAATGAGTGAGTGTTTCGATTTTCAAGAACTTGGTTACTTCAGGGCAACTTGTGCATTTGATACATAGCAAGGCAGCGAACCAGCCAGATACACGAGCTTAGAGAAACATATGTTGACAGTTCAGGTTGACAGTTTCTAACAAGAGAAAGTGCAGAGAAGGGAAAACGAAAGTAAAAAGAAAGAAAATTGAAGAAAAAAATTGAAAGACGAGAAGAAACGAGGAGAAGAATGATTTGGAATAAAAATCGGATAGAGAAAAATGCTTTTTTTAAGAAGGATGACATTTGAGATTGACAATAAAAAATGAACTGGAAAGAAAAAAGTGAAGATAGAGAAGTTAAAAAAGAGATTATTTAAAAAATCCCCAAGAAGCTGATCCGTCATAAGAGGCGGGTTGCGGCTTCTCCCTTTGATATGCAAGAAGAATGCAAAAATATTAAGCAAGAAATTGTAATCCATCTTCTCTCTTCCGTTCACTGCCACGGGAGTCATTCTCAGTCATCCTCATCACAAGGAGGAGGAAAAAAAATTAAAGAAAGGCCTCGAAGAACAACTTAAGATCAATATTATTCTCTTTTATTAGATAAAGAAGATGAATGAGTTGGAATAGCAGCAGCAGTAGCAGCAGCAATGGCAGTGATATCATCGTCATCACCGTCGCTGAAAATCGATTAAGGAAACCGACACCATTAGAACGATTGCTATCATCATCATCATCATCATCATCATCATCATCATCATCATCATCATCATCATCCTTGTGATCATCATCATCTTCATTATCATCATAAATCGGAACATTAAAATCACTTCCTCCATCACCATCATCATCATCATCATCATCATCATCACCAGTACTGCTGTCACTGTTAATAATTTCACCCGTGCCGTCAAAAATGAAAGTATATTTGAATAATTCTGCAGCTGATTTGTACATCAAAAGCATTATGATGCTCTGCATTCTCTCGTTTATGTTCCACCAGAAAGAACATGGATTTTTGTGTGTTTGCAAAAATAAATGAATAAGATATATTTCTCTATAATTAGCATTTAATGACAAATGTTACGGACAAAAACAAAGTTATATACGTGGTGTATCATACAAGAAGTTTTACCCTTTCACAACCAACGTCAACGTCAACGTCTGTATAAATACTATCATCATCATCATCATCATCAGCAGCAGCAGCAGCAGCAATCGCAGCAGCAGCAGCAGTCGCAGCAGCAGCAGCTACTATAATTATCATTGTCATTAAGAGCGCTACTGAGAGTTTCATGTGCCAGATTTGGAACAACCAAAGCAGCTGTGATTGAAGACAATGTCACGACGTACTTGAATGCCTCCACCCTTACCCTCCCAAAAAATGCGTTCAAAAGCTCATTGAATCAGTATTAAATATTCTTGTCAACAACTATCCCACGAACTTACCAGACTGGCAGTTCCCACCCCTAACCCCGCTGATCTTCCTGCAGAAGGAACCAGTTTAGACTAAAGCAGATATTTCGAATCTCAAATTTCCATAAATTCTTGAAATATGATTTGAGCATTATCAATAGAGGATACAAACTTATCTTTCCTGTGGTTTTTACGCAAATCTGGGTCTTTGGCGTTGCATTCCTCTAAGAATTTGATTCTGTTTTTAGGTTTGACGTCAGTGATTTGAGCGTTCATCAATTCGAAAATAAGATTATTACTAATCTGAATCTGTTGACAATGATTCATGTACGCTTCTCATCTTCATTAGCCTCTTAATATAGTCCATAGGATAATTGAGGGTAATAAATATGATAAAATTATGATGATAATTAAAAGTATCTAATTATGAAACTATCAATCTATACCTAACAATGTTGCTGCAGTTTATCATAAACATTATTAATATCAGTAATTTACTTTTTGTCCTGAAAAAACAAAACAAACAAGGGCTGTAATTAAATAATCTGGCATTGCATCATACTTATAAAATATCAAAAATATTATTTAGCGCAGCGTTTTCTTATTTATGTTCAATATTTCCTGAAGACTGAACAAATCTAACGGTAGAATTAAGTAAATATACAATTTATCAAGTTTAACGTAACATGATAAATTCTATCTATGCAAAGTTACGCCACCAAACGTCATTAATGACGTAAGTGCGATAGACATTGCTAATTCATGTGTAGATTTGTACACTCATGGCTGAAATAGTCGCGTATTTTTCACCGGTGCCAGTGGTCTGTGGATAATACAAAACTGGTAAAAAATCATTTCGATCCTCAATTTTACTTCATATCAAACACTCTCCAAGCTTAGCAAATATCTGCATCCACTCCTCAGCATTACAGACATGAAATTCATCTCTATCACTGTTTTCATGTTCATTCCAATATCCGTGCATTTATTCTTAGAATCATCATCAAAAGTGATTGATCATTGTTGTCTGTTTCATTATTAGCATCATTACCTCTGCCAACGAGGTTAGGCAGGTGAATGTATATGGCTGCCTTCCTGTGTGCGTTTCTGACCACACGATATCTCCAAAAGTACACGATGAATTTCAATTTAATTTTATGGGGGGTTTGGTGACGAACTAAAAAAGAAGTATTGAAATTTTTGCACAAATCTAAGAAAGCCTTTATGATTAAGAGATATTTTCCTATTTTTTAGTGCATTCGTATTTTTGTCCTTTTCTGTCCACTTGATATATCCAAAATTTTATTTTCAATGAAGGTATGTAGGAGGATGGGCCAAATAAGTGATTTTTGGAGCGGATCCAGCTATTTGTCTTCATTCATTTTCCAGTTAGGCTGTCAGCTGAAGTATGCTCTCTCTGAGTAACTTTTAGTTGTATGAAAACCCTCTTTATCATTATTGTCCATCCAATGACTAGAAAGCACCCAGAGAGTGCATGGCACTTCTAATGGCGTGCACTAACAAATGGCCAAATGAGAATCAGTTCATACGTAGCCACAATAAAGTGTAGGTGACTGTGGTCCAGTCCTTCATATTTTGGACCACTGTTTACCTTTTCAACTTAATGATAATATTTTTCGATCAGAAAACAAATAAAATAAAAAAAATAATGCCTAGAACTGCTCCAAATTTAATTCTTTCTCAGCACTATTGTGTGGACAAAAATGGGTTAATAAGTACAAATATACGGAACGAATTGAAAAAAACATGACTTAATCAATAATCAATGAAAGATTTCTGGATCCATTCCAAAATTAATTAATGTTACCTTAGTCCACTGCCCACTTTTGTGTCTTCCAATTTGAAATAAACTTAGATTGTAAAATGAACCACTTCTACAAAAAATGTTTTCTCTAGACATCATGAGGATTGATTCTTTCAATTTTCAGCTCTTTAGCGCCATTGGTGGAGCCAGTAC
>OY735201.1:24635386-24690386 GCA_963457665.1 Thysanoteuthis rhombus
TCAAGTAAAGTTCGGATTGCCCAGGAATGTCTTACAAGATCACCTAGCTAATTATTACACCAAGCCAACCAAAGCCCTTCATATTAGTATTTTCCTACGAATATTTTAGTTTAGGACATGGTTGTATGGAGAAGTACAAAGCTTGTTTTGCACCAATCCTCCTAGGTAATCTAGTGAGTTTTGAAAATCACTTGGTAGTTAAACAAAGGTATATATATATATATATATATATATATATATATATATATATATATATATATGTATATATACATGAACTTTTCTGTGAATATCAAGTGATTCTCAAGATTCATTTGATGCATATCGTTTTATAAATATACTCACAGACATTGATGCAAATAACCCATAGACTTTCCTTTCATAGACCTTTCTTATCTAAGACTAAACCTACCTCTCACCAACACAGATACAAGCAACCCCCTTCCCACTCCTACAAACTCTTTCATTCCCCAAATCTCAGACATGTAAAAAGCATGTTGTTTACTCTGCACTGCTGCAAGTCCTCTGAAAAAGATGGCAAGCAACCATCGACATGCATCAGAACATGCTCACGTAATGATAACATAGTTTTGGATGTGACACCTGTATTTTACTTAGATTTTGTCTTCACCTTCTCGCTGTCTTTTCAACAACATTCAGTTGGACCACTTCACATCTACACAATAAACATATTCACACATATGTACACCGATATTTCTGCAAATCTAGTATGTCAATGAAAATACATGAATATGTGCGAGTGTGAGTGTATTTATACGAGTCAACATATACATCCATGTATATATTTACGTTAATACGTGGAAGTGTTTTTTTAAATTCGTATAGGCACATCTATGATTATGAGCACATACATGATGTTTTCTGTGAGTTTAGACATATCCACATTCGTGCCTGTACGCAGGTGTGTTGTGTGGATGTGTACATAAATATAAGTGCGTGTGTTAAGATATTTATAGAAATGAATCTGCTTAAAATGTTGGTGTGTCTATCTCAATGTGGAGTGTGCATATGTGTTGCTAGAAGTGGAACTGTATTCAAGGGTAGGTAATTTGACACAAGAAAAATATTTTTCTTCAAAATAAGACAACCTTGACTGACTTTTTTTTTGCAGTTAATGTCATGATCTTATTTGATATTTTTTAGGGATGGTAGAAACCGTCAAACAAAACTGTCACCTGCTTCAACGTAGTTTTTTCTTTCAGTTTTTAAAAGAGTTGCTGGCCCTCCGTCTATCTACCCAAGTGATGCGCGTACAGGCCATTCCAACTGAGCTAAAGGACTGAAAAATTGAACATTGACTTCCCATTAAAATCGTACCTTTTGAATGAACTCTTTACCGTTCAATTTACGATGCAATTCAATGCTAAATTAGTCATTTTGTTTTGTTTTAAGAAAGATTAAAGTTTGTTTGGTTTTAGATTACAGTATCTGTCGAGTGACTAAACGGTTTTTGTATGATTTTCGCATGTTTCTCTTCATAAGCTCAAAAAAAAAAAAATACAAAAAAAAAACTAAAAATGATAAAAAGTGTGTATTTTTCATTTTTTTTTTTTAGAAATGCTACTGTGATTCAGTGCTCTATCACATTCTACTAGACATTGGTTGATTAGGAGATCGAATCCAACCAGGAGCAGAACACTTGCTTTCGGCGTCAGTATGAAATAAAAAATTGTCCCAAACGACGGAACCAAATAACGTATCAGCCGGAGCACTTGGAATAAGCAACAATGATAAGGATAATAATCCTTAATAATCCGTGGAATGATGACAATGGTGCATTCCAGAAATTCAGATAATATTTGGTAACGCTGAATTCTTGGAAAAAGAAAAATTAATCGAGAAAAAAAGGAAAAGAGAAGACAATGTAAGAGAGAGAAAAAATTAGGGAGAGAGAGAGAGAGCGAGAGCGAGAGAGAAATCCAATTTGACTAAAAGAAATAGGAAAGAGAAAGGCAGAAGTCCGTACTACCTTAGTTTTTGCACTCTTCAAATATAAGTTAGTATATATAAGTTGACAGAGTTTACCAGGGGATGGACATATGTTTTATTTACTGAATAGGAAATAGTGAGATGTCTACGAAAAGAGAAAGAGGCTTAACCTTTTTAGCCTCCGTCGTTGGACATAAACTTTCCCCAAGTTTTGCCAGACTTCACTATCGTGGGCGTTATTTTATTCGTCAGGCATTCATATATTTTGTCCTTGTGGATCTACGTTGTTAACGGGGGTTGTTTGACATTCTTACAACTTGACCAGCCTATTGCCATTCAAGTTTTTTTAATGGATTCTGTGATATGCCAGACTCCTATCTTTTGATAATATACTGTGCTGTCTTATAATCCTTCCGTATGGGATTGAGCATGATTCTCCCATGTGCACGTTGCATTGTTCTCAGTTTGGGGGTCAATTTATTGGTTAGGTTCTGTGTTTCAGCTCCACAGGTAACTGTCGGGCGGATGCATTGGTTGTATGCCCCTCTTTTTAGAACTAGCGGAATTTTCTTATTCTTGAAGGTTGAGTTTGTCATGGCAAAAGCTTTTCAACCTAGTGTGATCCTTCGCTTGATTTCTTCTTTTGAGGATAATAAACAAAATATACAATTCACGAACAACCAGCCCGGAAAAAATAATTAGAACACCTCAAAGGTTTACGGTTTAAAAGTTCTTGTGAACTGGATTTGTGCATAGCGTGTCCCAGTATATACACTTTGTATATTTTTTACGAACTAATAAATGAATTATGTATTATGAAAAAAGGTCAGGGACATGGGAAAGGAGGGTAGAAAAAAACGTGCGAATAGCTGAGAGAGAGAAAGAGAGAGATAGAGAGAGAGAGAGAGAAAGAGAGAGAGAGAGAAATAATACATTTGTTGAATTGACAAAGAAAAAAGAAAAAAAGAACTATAGACAGGGAAATGAGGTTAAAAACGATTTATAAAAAACAAAATGCGAGACGAAAGAAGAATTGGAAAGAAAAAGATATGAGAAATGGAATCTCTTCCTGGTTCCAAAATGATTATTCTTGGAAAATATAAAGCGATCAATTTCAATTCAAAAGGAGCTTTTATTATTGAAGAACGTATTGCACTCTGAAAAGTGCGAGATTTTGATCTTTTTTTAAAGCAGTTTAGCAACTGCTCTACTTACCGACATTGAATTGGAAAAAAAAAAGAAGAATACTTGAAGGCATATTGACTGAGTCATCGGCTCAGTGACGTCTTCTATTTATGGATTCAGAACCTGAATCATGTCGAACGTTGCCTTACGAGATAGCAAAGACCTCGTTAAAAGCCTACATGTACTTTCGACTAAGATTAGGCGATAAGATGTTTACCTGTGGATCAACTCATTTCAACCGAGTAATTTCTTCTAGGCTGTGCGCGTCTGAGCGCGTGGACAAGTTCTGCAACCAGTGCACGGACATTTATGTGCGCACGAAATGTTTTTTGCCTAAAATGATATCATCATCATCATAATCATCATTGTTGGATATAGATCAAATATTCGCCGAACACATATATCATGGTCCTTGCAGAACTGATATTTTCTGCTCTCACTTCAGTTTGGCACGCCAACCTATCTTTTTCTGGTCACATTTTCGCATATGATCTTGAGGGATCTACGTCGTATGTCTTGATGTCCAGCAGTGTGTCTGACTTTTTTGCAAAATGACCGGCCCGTTATCATTTGAGTTTCCGATGACTCTGACCCCTGTTTGTTTTCTAATATAATGTGCTGTCTTGTGATCTTGTGACGAGAATACTTTTTTAATCAATGATAATCACCAGAGTAATAAAAATACATCATAATTATACCGATTGAAAATGATCTCTTAACTATTTTGGTTAATTAGTCGGTTTATCAAATACCACATTTTCACTCCAATAATTTCTTGTTCCCATTTTTACAGCAATAACAGAGTAAATCCCAGCTGAATATTTCACTTCCTTCAATGCAATATTTGTATTATATCCCTCAAAAGTTATAGTGAATCGATCAACAATATTAGGCATTCTTGTTTATTTACTTATTCATTTATTTATTTATGTGTTTGTTTGAGTCACGAAGATATAAACATTTGAATTACAAGCTATAGAAATTCGTTGCAGTATGTTTTGAGACATTACCCCAATAATTCCCCTGTAGGCTGTGCGTGTGTGCGCGCGCACACATTTTGCAACCATCGTAAATAATTATCTGTGAATTGATGAGCATTATTGTTATTAATTTGTTTTGACATTGCATAACATAAACATTTTTAGAAGCACTCTCTGATGTCTTTTTTAATGGAATAAGAAACTGAACAAAGTAATTAAGAGTATTGAAAAAATCTCGACTGAATTCTTTACTTTGTAGAATGCAATCATGCTTAAATAGTGTTAAAACTCGTCAATACATTTTTTTAAAATTAACAATGAGATATAGGCTGGGCCAAAATTCTGCTGAAACAATTTCATTTACACAAGCATTCAGTGTGCCCATTCGATTGTTACATGCAATCATTTGCGGAATAGAAGATTTTTGCGCATGCTAATGATTCAAAATCAGCTGCCTAGTGCTGGCTCAAGGTATTTGCAAATCAAACCATCACCAAGGCGCTTACTTCTGGCCCAAGACAATAGAACTTTCCAAATACAAATAAAAAATCAAAGAGAATAAAAGCATTCAAAATGGAAAATTCCATGATGTGAAGTTAGATTTTGCAGCAATATCTGAAAGTTAAATATTTTCTTTCGTTGTTGACAGAAGTGTTTTCTTTCACCTTATTATTGTAATAAACTTTTTACATTATATGTAACATGATCTCCGCAGTAATCTACATCTCAACCGCTCTGTAATGAAAAGGAATATAAAGAATACGATGGGAGGCATTTTATATTGAATAAAAAACAAAACAAATAATACATTTTTGTTTCTAAGGTTAATTTTTGATTACTTGGAATTGTTTGAGTTTTTTTTGAATTTGTAAAATTTCTTGATCTAAATGTTATTTTTATATTTGTGCCTTGGCCGAGCTGTAGGATGCCTGGACTAGATAGGCCCCTCCCCGCTGGCTTGCAGTAGCATCGACAGGAAATAAACCAGCCTGTTTGAGTAACGCAATGGAAATCGGTTAAGAGAACTAAATTCATTATTGATGAAGATCAGTAATAACATTTCTAGGGGCTCCTTTTATTTTTGAATTTAGCAATTATCTTCGTACAAATCAAAGTAACAATGATGTATTCATAGAATTACGATGTTTAATTTAACGCAAAGTTCTCCAGGGATCAATAATCTATCTCCGTGTAACATAATAAATCCTCAAACGAATTGAAACGCTGATAAACATTGGAAATGAAATAAAGAGCTGAAATCTTGGGGCCTTGTGTAGCTGCAATACTTGCATTGCCTCAAGAGCGACCCAACCGTTTAGCAAAAAAAAAAAAAAAAGAAAGAAAAAAGAAATGAAAAAAAAAACTCGAAAAAATAAACAAAAAGATAAAAAAAACAAACAAACAAACAAACAAACTGGGATATTTTCAATCACAATTCAATCAACTGATCTAGATGAGTTAACCGGGTACCGGTGACCATCCAGGATTCGTAGGGAGACGAACGATAGGGACAATTTCTCCGCTGATGAAATCCTTCTAACTTAATCGAATCAAATCAATCGAAGCTTGTTCCTCGGGCCAACGGAAACGTGTCGCATTATTTGATTTGGTGCTGCAGGAATTTAGAATTAGTTTTTGTTTTGTTTACTGCTTGAAATTGTTGGATTTATTCAAGCTGGACTTATTCTTGCGTTGGGCCTGCTACAGAAACTCGACAACGGTAACCAGTAAACTAAATAAGCAACACGATTAAGTTACTTGAAAAAAATATGTTTGTTCCTGCGTCATGAGTGTTTTTTTTCTTCTGATTATGTCGAGAAAGTATAAGGATTGTCAGTTTCCTCATTCAAAGTTCACTTTTGTTACCAGTGACAATTTTGAAATGTACTTATTTTTGATTGGGAAACAGACGGATTTGCACATTTCCAATCATTAAAGTAAGAAAAGTATTTGGGATTTTTGAAAGTAATCATGTATTTCACAGCTTTAAATCATAAGCCAACCAACTGAGGCGAGACCAGGGTTACATAGTTAGAAACAAGGTGTGAATTTATTTCATCATCTCTTCTATTTGGCAGTATATCGTTTATAGTGATCATTTGAAATTAACCCCACGGAGGATAGAGACTTTAAAGAGCAAAATAAAAAAAAATAAAAATAAAAACGCAGAATTCAAAAAGCGAACGTAGATTTTATCGACAAGGAATCAAAGATTAGTGTCCCTAATGGACTGCAGTCATTGATAATAAAGATTATTACATAAATGATAAATAGTATTCAATCAAATTTCACTGGCATTTGTTCTTATTTCATTTTTGAAAATACATAATTTTCCGAACACAAAAATGCATAATTACTTTCCGAACACGAAAATATACAAATACTTTCGGAACAGCCTGATAAGTACATATTTATCAAATAATATTGATATCTAGTGGAGAGTAGATTTCAATGAAAAAAACAAACTATTTCGCTCTTTTGCTGTTCAAAATATCTAAACAGAATTTTGAATGGCGTTTGAATTAATCTCAATTGATACCACTATTCGTTATCTGTTTTTCCAGTTGCCTTTTTACTTCAACATTGCCATAACGGTTTGAGTAAAGTAGTGATAAAAAGCAACAGGAAAATTGATATAAAGTGAAAAATGGTATTAAAAAAAAGCAATCATAGCAATGATTGTTCTTGAAACATACTCAAGTACTCACCAAACATAAGATATCAAAAAAAAGATACTACTGTAACAAAATCATAAGAGCCACAAATCTGAATATGACCCAAACAAAAAAGTTAGAAACTAAATGTCCTTAAAGAGGCCTGCTTTGTCACATTTGGCCCTGATTTGATCAAAATGATAACGTTGATCCTTACTGTCAAAAAGCTAACAATGACGTCATTCAGAAACGGGAGATTGCAAGACATTTGTTCCAGTGAGGAAGAGACGAGGCACCAAGATTTTAGGTAGGTAAAATGTAGTTAAAAAAGCAAAGTTATTATTGAACTTACGCTGACAACGGCTCCAGTCCTCCCCACCCAGCTCTACATCCCGTTCCTCAGATTTAGTCTTGGTTTGCAATACGTTGAATAGACGACAAGCACCCGATGTGGAGTCACAGACTTCACCTTCCTTTATTTTACTCATATCTGCCCGATGAATGGATACATGGCTTTCATGTGAGTATTAGTGTGAAATATACACAAATTGTTTCTGCCCGGGTTTGAACTCGGTTCGCCGAGTCGATTTTCCTGGGATGAACTGCTTGGTCCATTAACTCCTATGGAAGCCTCAAACAGTTCTAACGCCTGAACCTTGTGGATGTGGTATTTTCATTATTAATAAATTCAGACTAGTTTATCCTATATCTTATTTATGTTGCTTTTCATCTCGACGCCCAGGTCGTTTTTACATTTAATGGTTAAGTAAGCAACATTTTACCTAATTGGATTTCCTAACTGAATCAATCGTTTGGTCGTGAAAATAGTTCATAGTTGAGTAATAAACTTATTGCTTAACTAATGCAGAAGCCATACATCGAAGCGACTAATGTAACAAAGCTGGAGGGAATGATATTCAACGCTTGATTGGGATATTTAAAGTAGGTTGACTATTTCTTCTGTTGTATAACGTTGGTCAGCCCCACCGTAGAGCAATGTTTGTTAAAGAAATTCCACTTTAGTTGCTTTTGATCTGTCACGATACTTTTCCTATTAATCACCGAAATCCTTTATATAATTGAGTCACAATTTTAATTGTCATAAAATTGATACAAAAAGCATATTATGTCGAATATGTTGCTTATCTTCTTCCATCTTCAATATTAGGGTCATTAAACAGAAACACGCTGAATTTGACATTTTTCTCCCTCGAAGATGCACTCCGTCATTATATAAGCAAAAACGATTTTCAAATGTTGATAAAACTCTTCGCCCCTAATATCATCTGACAGCAAAAATATATCGATATCTTTGGTAAGCCCAGTATATATATATATACGCATACACATGAAGAAACAAATATATAATCCGCCAGAAATAATCATACATAGATTATATTACTTTGAAACTGTATTTGAAACTCCTGCTATACAGATTTTATGTCGGATTACGTATCCAGTTCCTAATTATATAGTCGTCTACGCTGAGAAACAAATACAGCAACTATAGACAGTGAATGAATAAGATGAGAATTTAGAATTAGAGCAGTTGTTTGCATTATGGGGAGCTATTTACCTCAATGGTATGAGCAACGCCATGTTGATGCTGGTACTTAATTGATCGAAGGTTCAATTCCTGCAGCAGCCCCATTTTAAAAATTGTTTATTCTATATACTTACGTAAGGTCAAATGATGTATTCACCGTATAATAACTGGAGACAATTTCAAATAAAGTTTCAAAGTAATATAAAGCATTTATCATCTATATCTATCCATCTATCTATGTATATATGCATACATCTACTTTTTTGCACAGTTACTTAGAATATTATGTTGCATAATCAGCTAAAATAGTATTTGCTCACGGATCTATTATTGAATTCGAAATTGTTAACTTGACCTTCACCAGGACTTGAACACGGACTGGTGGTAGGAAAAAATTACCCCTGTTGTCTCTGCATAGGTAGTACTGATATGTCAATGCACTGAATTTCCGTGATCTTAGACGTGAGCAATCTGTCAATGACCGCTGGCCATAGGTCACTTGATATTTACTGAATCTGCAACTTAATTAAATCGTGTGTGCCAAAGGATTAAATGCGTCAAACAATGGAGTTTGAGAACAACTGGTCTACGCAATAGAAAGACAGGAAAGAAGTAGGATTCATTTTGTCTTGATTTCTGAGATTCTGAGTGTGCAGCAGATTAATCATCACATGAAATGATATTCAGTCCATCATATGCAACTAAATGTAAGAAGAAGTAATGGTTAGCACTGTGCACATCTCAGTACACGATGTAAATTGATGTGAGCACAGAAGATGTCAAATTCTGTAGATAGCTCAACTGAGTATCGTTTGGAAACATATTGAGTCCATATGTTGATCTCAAAAGCGTGCACTTACTTTTATCCCTGGAAACAATTGGCGCAACGTAAGATTTTTTTGAGAGAGAGAGAGAGTGAGAGAGAGAGAGAGAGAGAGAGAGAGAGAGAGAGAGAGAGAGAGAGAGAGAGAGAGAGAGAGAGAGAGAGAGTTTTCCTAAATGCATGACTGCGAAATATTTTCATCATTAATATCAGTTTTATGATAATTTTGTTTTTAGCTCTGCCAATGCATTTGGATGATATATATGTATTCTATCATGTCTGACTGTGATAATGTCCAACCAATAACTCCAAACGTTCTCAATGAATATCACGGTGGTTTTGTGGATGGTTAAGCTATGAACTATTTAGGAACTGATACAATTTTTCAATCTGGGAATTTGTTTCATTTGTTTCATTATGGCTGAATATGAATTGATTTTCATTCAGTGGATTGCTTTTGCAGAGGTTTATGCTCCCTGAATAATCTCTAGTTATTCTATGTATCGGCGTGGCATGTCGAGATGTATGTATAGGAATACTTTGAATTATTCGGTTTTAACCAGTTATAGGTCCGATGT
Source organism: Thysanoteuthis rhombus (assembly GCA_963457665.1). Lineage (NCBI taxonomy): Eukaryota > Metazoa > Mollusca > Cephalopoda > Oegopsida > Thysanoteuthidae > Thysanoteuthis > Thysanoteuthis major. The sequence continues at coordinate 24,645,100 of OY735201.1, forward strand.
AGTACGGTCATTACATAGCTGTGTGTTAGATTAACTTAGTATTAAAGGAGCACTTGTATTGTGCAATACAGAAAATTAATGAATACATAAACTACACTAATCATGACATTCTTGCATTTTGATCCTTCTCCTGTGTGCACATGCGTGAGTCTACCAGACAGTTTGCCGACACATCTTAACTGAATAAGATGGACAAGCTAATTCGATGAATGAGTTTGTCTCGAGGAAAAAAATTGATGACAGATCAAAGTGCCCCCCTTTTTTTAATGATATCGATTTTTAAAAAAAATTATAGAATAAATGTTTTCTTCGAAAATCATCAATCGAAGCGAGCTTCCTGATTCCAATCCCATCTTCCGACAAGAAAAAATTAGTGTCATAATCATTAAAACTATAACCAATTAAATTATTCTTGGTTGATATCGTAATCAACAGCACTGTTCTCATTATTATCTTCGTAGATTGAAATTCTCTCTTTCGTCAGTACTTGGGAGTACAAAACTACTTGATGACCAACTTAAAAGTCAATGTGAAAATCTTGAAATAAAAAAATACTACAAAGAGATATTTGAAAGTGGAACAAATTAGACTAAGACTCGACTCCAATGATTGCAAATAATCTAATTTTATTGAAAACAAAAAATGGGATGAAAAAAAAAATGTCAAAGACAAAAAAAATCAAGTATGGAGGTCGAAAAGAATCACCTTAGTGAGTGAAAGAGAAAAAAAAAAACAAAAGAAGAAAATAAAAGATCAAATTTTAGAAAATCATTTGAAAACCATGACCGTCTTTTGTAGAGATTCAGAACTTTTATTGTTTCTTTAAAAGCCAACAATCACATTCGATGACTAAAATAGAAAATAAAACAAATGATGATTTAACAATTAAAAAAATCCTAATTGAAACTTATAATTGGTTTTAAGCATTATTGACAAAATCCTGCTTATTAGTGAATTATTTGGCCGCCTCTCGTTGTCAACGTCATTATTGCCATTATTTTCCGTTATTATTATTATTATTATTATTATTATTATTATTATTATTATTATTATTATTATTATTATTATTATTATTATTATTATTATTATTATTATTATTATAGTAAACTGTCAACCAAAACTGTCACGAAAATTGTCAACATAGGTTTCACTAGTGTGCAAGTTAGGTCAGCTGGTTGGCAGGCTATGTATGTATGTATGTATGTATGTATGTATGTATGTATGTATGTATGTATGTATGTATGTGTGCATGTATGTATGTATGTATGTGTGCATGTATGTATGTATGTATGTCTTTATGCATGTATGTGTGCATGTATGTATGTATGTAAGTATGTATATATAACACGTTCAGGACGTGCAAATGGAGTTTGGTGGCTGAACTTTAAAAATGTATCCCTTACCATATTCACGAAATACTTGCGAAGGAATTCAAAACAGTGGCTTCAATCCTGGATATAAATGGGAAGGGTTAAGGGGGGGAGGAGAAAAAGGGAAGTAGGGAATAAATGAATGAATTAGTGAATGAAAAGCTGGAAGATGAAAACCTAAAACCAAGTGCTAAAGTCAGTTGTTTCGGAAAAGTTAAAAAATGTTTATCTTGCCAAACTAGAATAACGATTATGTGAAAAGGAATTGAAGGTCGAGAAAAGTTTGATTTTCATTCAATTTGAGTTGTATGTTTATATAGTTTGAAAAACATTTTATTGTATTTCATTTATCTATTATTCAATTTAATTCATCTAGTCATTCTTCTACAAATAACACATCATATGCTGTGAAGATACATGATATATATAATATACATACATTTTAAATATATATATATATATATATATATATATATATATATATATATATATATATATATATATATATATATATATATATATATATATATATATATATATATATTCTCATTATCATTGACACCAGTTGCCTGTCGGTCACAGCTGGAGACTGACTAACAGCAAGTCTCCTCAGATCTCCAACACGCTCTTACAGCCCATAGCAGTGTTGTAGTTTACAGTTTCACACCGGTTGTTCAGTGGTTATTGCTGAGTTACAGTAAGTCTCCACAGGTCTTCAGCTATCTTCTAATATCTCTCACCTATCACAGAAGTGCTATAGCTCATTCCTCCTCTAGTATTTGTGGTGTGTATTTATGCGTATGTGTGTGTATTTTCCCTTCCCCTCTATTCATCTCTTCTCTCTGTTAAGCCACTGCTAACTGCTGGGGTCGTAGATCTCAAATTTCTAGTACTTTCCCGAGTATTCGTGCAGTCCCCAGCATTGCTGTGGTCTGTGTTATCTCAAACCTTCCTTTTGTGCCTTGTACCCCCAATTTCGTTTTCAGTATCTTTGGTACGCTTCTGAGTGCACCTACCATTACTGATACTACCCTGACTCTCAAGTTCTGCAACTTCTTCAATTTCCTTGCCAGGTTCTGATATTTTCCCAGTTTTTCAATCTTTATATATTCTGGTCCTGGATTACTAGTCTTCTCGCTTGGATAGGGTGGTCAATTTGGATGTGAGAATCTCAAAGTAATTTGTAATTTCTATTCCCCACCACTGACTTTGGTTCGTACTGCTACCATTTTTCTGCATAGTCAAATCCCATTTGTTTGCTCCGTTCCCAGTGTATCACCGTTGTTACTCTATCGTGTCTGCGTTTATACACTTTCTGCGCTAGTTGACTAAATTCACTACCTATGCATTTTACGGTCTCATCCCTTCTCCCAACATAGGCAGCATTTGCTGTTTATCTTTGGTCTGTTGATTTTTGTCTCTGATATAAATCGTCCTGATGCATTTGTTTTGGGCTGCTATGATGAGCAATTCCGTTTCTCTCTTCAGGTTTCCTTTTCGTAGCCATGTCCGTGATTGCTCGTCTGCCACATCCTGTATCTGTCTTTTAAATTCTCCTTACAGCTTCTGTTACTATTTTTTTCATGTTTGCTGTGCTGCTCCATCGTTGCCCTGCCCCGCGTCCTCATTACAATGTCTCCACTGTTCGCTTTGTGCCTACTTTTCAAGAACTATTCTGGCCCCTTAGATACAGTATTGGATGCTGATGAGTCGTCTGTTGTCTTCTTGTTTTTTAACGTACAATCCATCCGTGTCATCTCTGGGTTGTAAGATCTGTGCATTATCATAAGTTTTATTCTTCGCCAGTTTACTGACTGGAGTTTTTTTTTGTCCATCCAAGGAATGGTCCTGTGTATCTTACTTCTGATACAACTCATGTACTCATTACTTTTATCAGGTTCCTGCTGGTCTCCAATACTTTCTTTATCTTCATAAGGTATTCCCTTCTTATTTCTCCTTCTTTTTTTCCTGTTTTATCACGTTACATTCAAAAACTCCTAGGTATTTGTATTGGTCCTATGTGGTCAATGCTTTTTGCTGTCCGGAGTTCGATTCCTTCTGCTTCTACAAGCCTTGTTTTGTGCATTACCATTATTGCACATTTTTCTCTCCAGAAGCCATCTCAATGTCATCACTATAATCTCCCACTTCCAACACAACGGATCGAGCTCTCCTCTATTCTTTGCAAATAGTTTTATGTCGTCCATATACATTAGGTGGTTGGCTTTTCCATCTGTTTCGGAGGATTGGTATCCTCTGCTGTTCTTTTAAGGTTCTGTTGGGTGATATCATGGTTGGAACAAATACTATTGGAGACAGGGGGTCTCTCTGGAAGATTCCCCTTTTTATACTTTCCTTTACCAAGTTTTCTCTGCAGGCTTTCAAGTCTACTTTCTAGTTTTTTATTGAGTCTGCTATGAATGTGACCACTGGTTCACTGATTTTGAATATTTTGAGGCATTAGAGTATCCTATGTTGTATTGTGTTGTATGTTTTTTATAGTCAATCCCATTCCAACGTTCTTCTTCCCCTTTCTTACTTCTTTTAAGATCATCTGGTCGATGTAGAGAAAGTCTTTCCCCCACCCTAGTTCGTTTCCTGCATCTTTTCTCTTCATCTAGTTATAGTACTCTTTTTTTCCATGATTATGCATATTCTATCCGCTATCAAAATTTTCCACGTGAGTGGTAGGCAAGTGATTGGTCTATAATTGCTTGCCTATTTCTTTTTTTTTTTTTTTTTTTTGATGACTGTACTTCTGCCTTTGGTCATTCATTCAGGATTTTGCCTTTATTTATGCAATTTTGGAGTTGTCGGGTGAGACTGTCGTTTCATGTGGTGAATTTCTTAAACCAATATCCGTGAATTCCATCAGGTCCTGGTGCTTCCTACTTAGCTATTTTTCTGAGAGCGTGCTTCAGTGTGGTTTCGTTCAATAATATTGGTTCCCCACTGTTTATGACCTCGAGTTCCTTTTTCCTGCTCTGTAACCATTCCGGGGCTTCGTCGTGTCTTTTTTAGGTGTCCCCATATGCTGTTCCAAAAATTCTTTGTCTTTATGGCATCCGGCTTTATGTTCTGTTGTTTTTTTCTCCAGATCCTGCTAAGACTTCCTTGGGTTGAATTGGACTGTGCAGTTCTGTGTGTATTGAGCAACCCTTTGTCTATATCTATTCAGTCTTGCCTCTTTGGTTTGTCTCCTCTGGTGTATCTCTCCCACTACCACAGAGGTACCTTTATCTTATCTTGTATTTGTCACGTAGTCTTACAAGTGGTCTATCCATGTATATTGCATTTCAGTAGTCCTTCAACTCTCTAAAGTTGTGAGATCAGTCTTTCTAATCTTATTTCCCAGTTGGGCTATTATTATTATCATTATTAAGAACAGGACATATAATCCAACAGAAATAGTTATAAATGTGTTATATCACTTCGAAACAGTATTTGAAATGAATTCCCGTGACAATACTGTGAATGTATCATTTGGCCTTGACAGCAAAAATCTGATAAACATAGGGCTGCTACAATAATTGGACTTGTGACCAATAAGATAGCCACTTCAATATAGCATCTCACTTATTACTACCAATGGTTAGAGCAATGCCACATTGATGTAGCTACCTTATCAGCACCTAAAGGATGATTCTTTATTTTACAATCCATGCTGCTCATTTAGGTTGTTGAATACAAGAAGAAAATGATTAGAGCAGATTTCTTTAGATAAACTAGTCAAAAATTATTAAAGATGCAAATTCATTCCCCAAATCTAATTTTATATTTGAAACCGCCAACCAAAACTATTACCAAAACTGTCTCCGTTGATTTCTTCAGTTCTTAAGGTGGTCAGACTGGCTTGCAGATAAGTTGGCTAGCTGTATGCATGTATCATGCGTACAGACTGCACCAATGGAGCTACAGGGCTGAAAATCTAAGTAATAAGTTTTTATCAAAGTACAAAAGACTGTATTAAATTAAAGAAATTAAAACGTTGGTTAACGCTGAATCGATTCTCTTCATTATTCCTGCCTTTATTTTGAAAATTTGGACAATTTGAGAGATCCCTGCCCAACAAAACGTGAGTAACTTATTGATTGACCACCTTTTCCCCTAATTGATCATCCCAACACAGAATACAGCCAAAACACGTTACTCATATGGCAGTTTCTATTGAAAGACGAACCAAACCTGTATTTCTTTTATGTTTTTGTGATAAAATCAATCAAGACTGTTCAATAACATTCTGTTTGGTTTACACATTTCTCTGTCATACTTAGTTGTTTCATATTATTTAATGATGTTTACGTTTTCTGTAGAAGTGTTAGCACCTCTAGCATCGATTACCGTCGATGACTGATTTCCAAAATGTGGGTTACGACCTAAACTCAGTGTTGTCAGTTAAGTTAATTTTCATTCAAATCTGGATGTTTTTGGTTGCTTTTAGATGTCAGCAATTGTTACTTAGATTAAACATTTGGTTAAATTAGAGTAGAGCTCAAACTATGATGAAATAAAAATGATTACTGCACAAACACATTTATGTTTCTGGCCTCTTCTTCTTCTTTTTCGGGATTCGACCGAAGAAGCCATCTCAGGGCAGGAACATAAACATGTTTGTGTAGAGAATCCTTCATTCCATTACATATATATACATATATATATATTCATATATATATATATATATATATACACACACACATATATATATATATATGTGTGTGTGTATGTATATATATATATATATATATATATATATATATATATAACTTTTGTTTGAAATGGTCTCCCGTCATTACACGACTGATACAGGAATCGAACTTGTGACTTCAACGTAGCATTGCTCCTACTATTGAGATAAACAGTCGCTTGTAGTGAAAGAGTAACTGCTTTTTACACCTAACTTTCATCTCTTCATTATAGGTTTATATCTGCTTTGATCCCTCCTCCCAATGCTTTAGTTACGTTTTAATGACAGGATTTCATTTCAGTTCTTTTCGCCTTTGCATTAACGGTGACTGTATAGCTCAATCGTGAAAGCTTATTCGATTCCTGCAACAGCCCCATTTGATTAATTTGTTTATTCTATTAACGTTGTCTACGCCTGGTGATAAATTAACTGTGTAATAACAGTGGATCATTTCAAATGAGCAATTCAGAATAATATAACGCAATTTATAATTATATGTAATATCTTTTAGAATGCTAGTCCTACTGAAAAAAAAGTCCATCAAGTTGATTCTCCACCAATATATTAAACTAATGAAGTAGATAATTATTTTCCACATACCATAAAGTTCAATTTTCCTGGTTGGACAAGTCACCATCGAATTAAAAAAAAAACAACTTTTAATTATCAGATAAAGTATTCTTATATACATATTATCACACGTTGTTAAAAATAACCGACTGACTATATAAAACTTAATCTTTTTTTTTTTAAAGGGTATTGTTATTTCATATTATGATTTTATATTCATATTTCAAATGAGGCCTATTCTAACTGGCATAATCATAAATACATTACGCTGACAATGTCACCTCTGAGCGTGGACGCTGCACGTACTTGATATATATATATATATATATATATATATATATATATATATATATATATATATATATATATATATATATATATATATATATATATATGTGTGTGTGTGTGTGTGTGTGTGATTATTATTTACTGCTCATTTCTTAAATGTTTCATTTTTGTCCCCGTGGTGACGGTAAATCTCCTCGAAACTCGGGAACTTTACAGAAGATTCTGGAAGAATTGTAGTTAGCTGTTTTCTGCAATTCAACGATTTATGGGATCTTTAGGGGTTGTTGTTGGGGTTCCAATTCATGTTGAAATAGACTTGGATCGAATGGTTATTTCAAGTAATAAAGTATTCTCAGATACATGGCTGGAACAAAACCACTTTCTAGTAGGTACCAACACCACAATGGGCGATTCCATTATTATACTTAAACAATTTCTTACATGGCATTCCATCTTCGATCTTCCATCCTGTCCCACCTATCAGTCAGACAAATGGACCGGAGCCAAATGTATCCTCTTTTCCCTGGTTCCAATCAATCCAATGATTTTTCAAACTGACAAATATTGGATGCATCTCTTTTGGTTACCTATTTAGGATCAGGATGTCTAATAATAGCTTTAGTAAATTGTTTAAAAATCTTACCAATTTCACCGCCTTGATTGGCCCGTCTTACAACTAGAAAACAATTTTTGGTATAAAATCAATGAATCTCAAGGTTGCTCTTGTGATTTCCAAATATTCTGATGATATTGTTCCGTGAAATATTTATGCTGGAATATTACTTGTTCTAAAAGGCATTTTAATTATACAGAATGTGAAACTATCTTGCTCATCAAACAATTTAAAGATAAACATTCTATCCTCGATGTTATTATCCAAATCTATAAATGTTGCTTGCATTCATCTATGTTCATATTTTGATTTAAAATCCTTACAATATATGTTACTGGATGATTTTCCAAATTTTTCTCCATCATTAAAAGAATAAAAGTCATCAATAAAACGGGTACAACCTAATAATGAACGATCTCGTTTTATATTGGTACTAATTAAAGATGACATGAATATATATTCGTGTCTATGTGAATACAAATTTGTCCAGTGAAGGGCTGGATCAATTCCCAGTAGGATACAAATGATCTTATGAGATATTTCATTTCCTATTTTAAAGTAACATTCCCCAATAAGATGACAAACACCCGCTCTTAGGGTTGAACATGTAAAGTATGTCTTACCTTTATTTTCGTTTTTACATCAGTAAACCCAACATATTTATTATTTTTTCCTGCAAATACCGAGTCTATTATCTTATTCAATTCTTTAATAAAATCTTCGTAAGGAATTTTTGTGCAAAGAGTACTAAAATCATATTTGAGATAGATTTTTTCTTTAGCAGACATAGAATTATTTACTAACGAAAAGAGATTTAAATTACTATAGAATTTACTTTTATTATAAAATTATAAAATTGCTGTATTTGATTGTTTATTGAATTAAAATCTTTAGAAACAACTTTACTAAGAGGTTTAGAACTAAAGACTCTTGTGGCTACAATAAAGCGAGCACCTATTGGAATTTGATGCATTTTAGGTTTTAGGTATCCAATACATAATCGGTAACTTTTGTATTTTTAAAAATCTATTTCAAGTCCTAGCTTTTTACATAAGACTGTTATTAAATATAATAATGTCTGGTTCACCACTTGATACTTTATACGTGGATGATGGAACACACACACACACACACACTCACACACATATATATATATATATATATATATATGTATATATATATATATATATATATATTTACACACACACACACATATATATATATATATATATATATGTATATATATATATATATATATATATATATATGTGCGTGTGTGTGTGTGTGTGTGTGTATATATATATATATGTGTGTGTGTGTGTGTGTGTGTGTGTATGTATTCATACAAAACAAAATACAACTCAGATATATAAACGGTTCCACAATATATCATTAGGATATGCCCTAACCAAGTCAAAACTAAATATAGGTAAAAAGTAAACTCGTACAAAAGAGTAAGCATAAAAAATAAGTAGAGAAAGAATATTATATCCAGTAATAGACTAATAATTATACGACATAGGAGCATGTGTATGTATGGATGCACATACAAGAGTGTGTATGCTTGGCTATCAGTTCAAACTTTAACATTATAGAACAGGAAGCACACACACGCACACACATAAAGACAAGAGAATAATGGAGAGAAGGAAGGAAGGAAGAGAAGTTAATTTAATCTATGATATGCAAAAAACAGACAGAGATATAGAAGCAAAAAAGTATTGCACACAAACATCATAACAGAACTTAGTAACAAACACACGCATAACATCATAGAAATAAAAACATTCGAAAGAACGGCACAAATGACATCGTGCCCACGTAATCTTGGTATACTTCATTGTCTAGACTGAAAGATTTAGAGCAAGGAAGGAAAAAGGAAACAAATCTAATATGTTCTCAAATTGTGGACATTCACAATAATTACAAACAGAATTGAACTTCACCTGACGAATGCAGACCGCTTTTAGTCGTTTGCAAAAAAATCAAGTCGTGAAATAAATCTAATGTAACTCATAATCTTGTATTATCATCGTTATAATAGCCCTATCAACAAAGGTATTGGGCACTTTACTAATATAATTTGTAACAATGTACATTAATTGGAGAGAGAAAGAGAAAGAGAGAGAGACAGAGAGAGAGAGAGAGACAGGGGGAAAGTAAAACGTAAGAGAAAGCCATATTTGGTTGAGGATAAGTTTTATCTAATAATTTGAATATTTAATACAAAAGATTTACTTTCATAGTTGTATTTCCTAACTCAGAGAAAACCTCTCTCTGACCAGTTTCAAAGAAATCATCAAGAGTGCAATACATTTCTTGAGGGTGATGAGTGTTGAAAAATGGATCCTGTATTAAATCTACCATCCGTGGATGGGGTAGGTTTTTTTTACATTGTGGTGATTCCTTAGAATTAGGGAGTGGCGAATGTGGACCACCCCCCGAGTTAATAGGAAATGGTAGTACAAACATACATATATACCCATAAAAATACCCACACATCTACATGCATACACACACACCTTAACAAACATACATGTGGGTATACACATACACACACCTAATACACTTATACGTATACAAATACCAGATATAAAATTTTTATTGCGAGGAGTTAGATGATTACAGTAAACAAATAATCAAAATTTTAATGAATTCAACTGATATGTCAGAAAGGAAGGAACAGGCGCTAGAATGCAGGTATATACACGCACACATACACACATGTACAAATATGCACACTCATACACACATTTCCACGTGTAGGTATTTGCAAAGAATAGTCTATATGCGCCTCCTACGATTTCATCATGTGTTTGTTTCATACCACTGCACATACAAGCAAGTCCATATAAACACACATACATGTATACATATACATACAGAAATACCGTAAAGATGCCGGCGTACACATGCTTACATACACATACGAACATTGTTACCCATTCAAGTCCATACAAACACACATACATGTATACGTATACATACAGACACACCGTAGGGATGCCGACGTACACATGCGTACATACATATACAAGCATTGTTACCCATCCAAATATACGTTTTCATACACATATGCATATGCATACACATATAAAAACATATGCACACACATACACACACACAAACGTATATATATATATATATATATATATATATATATATATATATATATGGACCTACTATTTATTGTATGATAGTCCCTGTTCTCCCTCGACAGAGGGAGTTATTTGTTTCTAGTGAAGCATGCATGTATAAACCAAGACAGTCCTGCACACATTTATGCACACCCACGGGTTTACAAGCATCCCCTTCACACGTGCATGAATATATCTACATGCAATGCGTTGGAATACATGTACATACTGTGTGTACATGTAAAATTCACATTTGCACACATGTGTATGTAAACACTTACGAGCTGGATTCACCGGTTCATACAAACACAAATCACGATAATTGAGTCTTAACAGACAACGACATATACACCTGCCGATGCATGCATAAAAAGACATACCCGCAAAAACGACAATAGAAGAGCCATGTGCATATGCAAATAACTCAAGATGGATCGTTAAACCACAATAGATGAGTAGAAATGACCGTAGGGGCAAAAATGAGGAAATATACACATATAAATTCATATACCTACCATAACTGATATTGGGAAAATAAGATGGGCATCAAGAAGTGGCCGTGAGGGTACAGACAGTCAATTGAGAGCGGTTTAAACATTTTTTAAATGAAGCCTTTATTGTTAATGGTTGTAGATTGAAACTCCTCATCTATGAATTACAGTTCAAAGCGGATGTGAAGCATCTGATGAAGAAGTTTCTTTTACTTGTTTGTGTGGAATTGTCTATCTTTATTTCTTTAAATGCAAAAATAGAAAAATTAGTTTCTGATGAAACGTGGTCTCATATATTGACGGACTTAGCCAATTGACACATTTACAGTGTAATATCGGGATCTTAGTTCAAATAGAGTTTTAAAAATACACATTTTATAATAATTCCGTCGGATGATATCATTTCCTTATAATATTATTGTCTGCATTGAGAAACAATAGAGTAGATACGGACAGTGAATGATCCACACAAAACTGGGCCTCTGGTTTACCAACCGGCTGTTCAGGTCAATGGTTGGATCGGTGTCGCGTTAAAACAGTGTCCTGTTGGACGCAGGTTTGATTCCTACAGCTGCCCAATTGCTTCTTCTATTTATGCTATCTGTGCCAACTGACACAATCACTGTGTATTGACAGGATGTTTGTTCGAAAAAAGTTTCAATTGAAAATATGCATTTACATATATGGAGATTATAGAACTTTCTAAGTATTTTACATCAACTTTTTCCCATTCAATCTTATATACAAACTTGAAAATAGCGTCAAACGCACTTGCCTTGCTAGATCTTCACGTAACAACTTGCGCACCCATTGCCTGACTTTCAGGCCTGTTTGTGTATTTGCTATCAAAACATTCCTCCTTCATCTCTATTGAAACGAGTGTTGAATTAATGAGTGCCATTTTCTAAATATAGATTAACCTCGTCTCTGTGTCAGCGTCGAAAATAAGATAAAAGTAAGAAAACTTAAAGCTATCAAAGAGTGACATAAATCAATGAACAAAGTAATTATATTCTCTCTTACGGAGGACTAAAGAGTTGAAATTACAATGACCAGATCTGGATAGTCAATCAATAAAAAATTGTCAAGTCTTTTGGTAGCATGTCGTGTTTGGGGTGATCAATCAAAAATTGGAAAAAAGGTGATCAATGAATAAGTGATTTCCCTCACCTTCTGTAGATCGATGAACTCTGAAAAGTCTGAATTTTCTTAATACAAACATGAAAACTTCCAGACATAAAGTAAGGAACCTTATTAGCATATAATTACATTGCAAATTAAAAGCATCATTATGAAGCTATTTTTGGTGAATTGAAAAAAAGATTTCTCTGAAGTAAACTTTTTCAAACTGGTGCAACCAGTACATGTGATACATAGTTAGCCTGCTTGACCAACTTATAAACTGCAGAGACTCATGCTGATCGTTTTGATTGAAGGTTTCTCACAGGTATAGTTAGTCACTCAATAAAAAAGTCACACGACTCAAGTCTTTTGGCAAAATGCCGTATTGGGGATGAGCAGTGAAAAGTTTGGGAAAAAAGTCTGATGAGTGAATAAGTTACTTCACTTCTCAGATCACTAAAAAGAGCTAATTGTAAAAAAACAAAAACTTACAAACAAACAAACAAAAAAGTGTCAACGCAGTCGAACAAATGCTAAGGGACACATACTATCTGATTATTCCTTTGAAGGCACATCAGATCTACATTCAGCTTGGTTATCTGCATAGAATCTATGCAGCTTATCAAGTTGAATGTGTGTCTGTCTCCTTCATCTTCGCCATAGTTGACGGCAACCACAACAAAAAACAAAACAAAACAAACTTTACACCTCGTTACTTGACTCCCATCGTCCCAACTCAGTGGGCCTTGGCGTTGAAACCCTTGCTTTAAAAAGTGATGTCATCCACGCACACATGGCAATTCATCTTGAAACATAATTACGCAGTCCTCGGGGCTTTTCTACTCATATATCCAACATATGTTTCATTGGACACCTGAGGGGCCAGCAACAGATTTTGGGAACCGGCCTAAATCTTCGTTTGCGAACCCAAGCTATTTTTTCAGAATGTGAGGTTTAAGGCTGACACAATTCTTCCCAATAGGTTTTTTAAAATATACAAGCTGCCTCACTGGGATTAAATTTACATCGACACTGAAGACCCATGTGTGACTACACTCGTAAATCAGCGAAATTTTTTATTGGAAAATAATTTCTGAAAGCAAGTGCTCTGCGGAACACCGATCTTACAAACATGGAGAGTCGATTGTACTTCTAAATAAGTGAGTTACTATTGATTAAATTAATCACACTTTTATTGGAAGATGGGTCGTTCCAAAGGTGCATGTTTTGAAAAGCCAGGATTTTATGCCATAAACGTCTTTTAAAATAATTTTCTATCCGTCACACGGAAGTATACCTTTGAATCTTCCACCGCTATCAATTACAAGTTTTGTAACTAAATTTGTATCCGTAATTTTAGATGAAAGATATTTAATCTGTAGTTTATCAAAATTTATTTTTGATTAGATTTCTCGAGAACCATTGATCAAAACAACTTCAAACTCGACACTGCAATGCCTTCTAGGCTGGCAAAAATCAACTTCGTACAGGGGTCAGTTGTTGAGTAATAGCAGTTCATACACAAACATACGCCCATACACCCACAGTTTTTCTTCAAGTTTTGTTAGGTTAAGTGTTTTAATAGAAGACTAAATCCCTGTCTCAATAGTTCAGATAAATTTCTGTAAAAGGTATTAAAATAGAGAGACAGATAAATTGATAGGAATCAAATAATGTTTAATTTCAGAGAATCAACAAATCCATTCTTCACTTTATACTCAGCTACAATCAGTACTGTAGTACTCACTATTCTAAAAGGAAATTGGGTAATGTTTATTAATTTATTTCTAAAAAGTGATATTTGTGACTTATAGAGATTATTATGATGTCGGGAAAATCACTCTCAGTGAATTCTCGATGGTTGTTTGCTATCTATACCTATACAATAATTAAAAGTTTAGTCACACAATGTGGATATGGTAACTATTAAAACTATTTCGTTCCTATATATTGTTGCAATTATTTTTAATCCATGGTCATTCTTCATCGATGTAATGTATTTCTTTTTATTAAATTTGGGTTGTCATTTTTTTTCTAATCATCTAAAATTGGCTGATGTGAATTTACGCACACACATGCATATATACATGCATATCTGCATGCACAAACACACAATCACGCGTACAAGTGCAATCGTATAACTAGCAAGACTATATATATGTGTGTATATATGTGCGTATGTATGTCTGTACAATATATATATATATATATGTGTGTGTGTGTGTGTGAATGTGTATGTGTGTGTATGTAACTGTTTGTTTACATGTGTGTTTGTGTGTGTGTGTGCGTGTATGAATGTAATGAAAAATGAGCTTTACGAAATCTATCATCAACCATCAATACTGAACGTTGTATCCAACTGCTGTCAGACATGGGTCTTCCTAAAGGTCTGCCAGTTTTTCCGCCTCTGAGTATTGCAGTGCCAATACATTCTTAACTTGCCTAAATCATCGCACCATTTCATTTTTTGTCGGCCACATCTTCCTTTACAATCTCGAGGGATCCACATTGTGAGTCACAATGTCTAGCGATTGTCTGATAGTCTTGCAACATGACCCGTCCATTTTTGTTCAAGCTTTTGAATGGCTCCTGGGATATGTCTAACACCTGTTTTTTTCTCTGATGTATTGTGCTGTTTTTTGTTCTTTCTATTTGATGTCTAACATGTTTTTTCTCCGGTGCAGGTTGCATGGTTCTAAGTTTTGAGATCCAATCTCTTACTTAATTTTCATGTTTTAGTATCGTAGAAAAGGATGTTCTGGTTATACACACCTTTGAAAAAAAAAAGCAAAAAACATTTGATCTTGTTTCTGTACTGAACACTAAATGAAACATTTTTATCTGAAAAACACCAGATCTCGCTACTGGTGACATGGAAATCCGATATACACTCATATTCATCCAATCATGAACATATTTATGTTAGTTTTAGAATGTTTAAGTAGGTGTGCTGGACATCGTTTATGAATAGAGTAATAATTTCCGAAGTCTAATAGATTGAATTGCGATTGGACGGCAATACTGAAACGCCATGCTTATTGTGGTGTCACGATGGCTTCATTCTAATCAAAGTTGTACATCATTATTAATACTTTTATTATTAATAATTTTTTTTATCATGTTATAACTCCAGTAGTAACCGGTGAGCCTCTCTAGAGATCAAGTGACAGTTAGAATTATCAATATTCCAGCTCTCTATTCTAGTTCATTTTAGTAATGCAGCTGTTTTATGAGTTCTTGGAATTTCGAGTTCTTTAAACGTCTTAGTAAGGCTCCTGATGATGATGAAGCTGCTGCTGCTGCTGATGATGATGATAGGGAACCAAGTAAAATAGAAAACGTAAGTCTCCACAGTAGACGATCACTTCGTAAAATCCGACAAAACATTAGAAATCTCCTTAGGATAAAAAGCAAACACTTGAGCGCTTGAAATCCTATCAGAAAAAATGAATATCACCAATATAACTAGTCGAGAGGAAACATAAATTAACAACAGAAAAAGACCAACCCCAAACTAAAGAAATAATTATAAAAAAGATACAGGTCAAAGCCGAAAGGGTAAGATGGTTTGAGAAGAGAATTTGATTTTACCACCAAAACCTGGTGTTTAATCCACATGCCAAGAAATTCTACAGAGATGTGTGGACAGCCAGAGGAGATTGAAAAACGACATTCAATAGATGGTGTAGAGAGATTCTGGGCAAACATTTGGAACAACATAAAGACGTTCAACACGAATGCAGAGTAGCCAAGGAGATAAAATGAAAGAATGGAAGGATAAAAAGTTCAGGGTTGAAAAACGGACAGTTTCATCCTTGTTGCCCAAGACCAGCGCTTTCCTTCAAGGAACAACCGAACTCGCATTATCAAAAACGTTGCTGACGCCAACTGTAGGTTCTGTGACGGCGATGCTGAGACTATTGACCACATGTTCTGTTCTGGCCCTCAATGAAAAGAAACACGATAGAGTGGACCAGTACATCTACTGGATAGTCAGTTAGCACTATAGCTCACCACACACACACTTCAATTGTATGCACACCACCCAAAATTTGTAACTAAAACAAGAAACGTAACAATATTATGGAATTTTTAGGTAGAATACAAGGGAATACAATCATTTATGAAATGCAGAAAATAGTCCTTACCGGCATCACCCATATCATTTGCAAATCACTGTCCACGTAAATATTGTCTGTTATATAACTACATACTGTTTCTTGTATAATTCCCTGTATTGGTCCTGTATTGACTCCTTTCCCCCGAAAATATTTATATATATAGAATGATGAAGAAAAATCATAACATCGTTGCCTGCCCAAAGTTTCAAGGGATGGATACCACTAGACGTGAAGAGGAAGAAAATAATGGATAGATAGATCGATAGACTGGTGATAGGCTTGTTTCACAAGATATTGCTGGTGAATCCAATTTTCAATTAATGATCAACTCACTTGCCGCTATGTTTTCGTAAATATCTCCAACTCATCTTTAGCTCAAGCGCTGAACTTTACCTCTGAAAAATCTTTATTGTTATGAGAAAACTCCAATTGATTGTTGTGATAACACCTGTAGAGTCCCAGAAAAAGTTGGGTGAAATAACCAAATGGTAGGCACGCTTCAAAATTTCCTATTTTCACAATCAAGGAACCTTAAAAATTGTTCAATGGGGGGAAATATCATAAAAACACATCGTATGAGGATTCATCTCTTCTCAATTATAGTCCCGAAATGCTTAGATTTTGAGTTCAAATGCAATTAGTAAAACCCTTTGGGAATTGACCTTCCATACAATTGATGATTTTACATGCAGTCAAGGGAATCCAGAGTATGTTTGTACTTGTTCATTTTCATTTGAAGAAATTACATGGAAATAATTTGAAAGGGTCTGAAAAAGGTTATTCAAAATGCCTTTGTTAAGGAGGTTAGTCAGGAACTAAACAGAAAGTTAAAGATCGATCGAATACTTATGGCATTTCAATATCTGAGTTATATTGAAATATTTGTGTGATTGTTCATCTCAGTCAAAACTGAGTAGAAAATCCTATCAATAGTATCCAATATGATCGATGATCGCACGAATTGATGTAGAATTTGTCTTCTAATCATTGAATCTAATAAAGAAAATCAACATGCTGAACAAAACTCTTTAGTTCAACTTTTGTCACTTTGTTCTGAAGAGTGTTCTTAATCAAATAACTTTTGAAATATTCAGTGCATGACATTCAGCTTTTTTGCATCTGCGACATCTTGTACATTTCATTTTTCACGCCCAGTCTACAGTCCAATTTTCAGGTAGAGTTAATAGACGCTTGTCATGAATCAAAAATGAGTCAATCGATTTCCAACCAAACCTGTCAGGATTGAAATATACGTCTGATTCATTCAGCAACTTACAGCGAATCTAGAAGAAATAATGTTAAATCAGAAAGATCTGGATGCCATGCAAAGCTCTTTTGAGTCTACAGACTCCAACACTCTCACACCAAAAATTATAAGTTTCGAGTAAGCTGTCCCTTGAATCCACATCCTTCCAGATACTTCCTTATGCAATGTGGGACACACTTAGCTACTTGACTGTGAATGCTCCAATGTCTGGATTTCGAATGAATGCCTTGGATCAAACTTTCATGATTGGAAGATTTGACTCAAGCAATAAGGCCCTTGTTGGAAGACATAATGCAGAGGGGTTCTCCTGAATTACATTACTCACACATCTAATGAGGAGTTCTACGTTATGACGATCATCAGCTTTCTCTATGCTTACCATCGGTTCGTTCTCTGCGTTGAGAGAGTCTGTGATCATCAAAGATGCTAATTCACATCATCATTACGAATCCTGGCCATCTCTACGATCCGTCTTTGAACATCATCAGCAGATACAAAATTCTTTGGTTTCAGGCATTTAATTCAGCAGATCTTCATGTCTGAATTATGCCCTTGTATTTGCTTCTTCAAGACAGTCACCATAATTACTCCATCAAACTGAATTCATCTGTGAATAATTCATATTCTTGTATCTGATAACATAAACTATTATTCATTTATCTGAACTCCCAATGCAATGACTCCCAAGGCCAATGAAATACGTGGAATACAGGAGAAGATTCCTACATTCCAAACTGACATTTCAATATTCTATTGAAATGAGTCATTACATTGGATATTCTAACATTTAATGTACCCTTAGAAACGAAACAAAAGTATGTTCAATTTTATTTATGCATGGCAATATATATATATATATATATATATATATATATATATATATATAGAGAGAGAGAGAGAGAGAGAGAGAGAGATGTACGGATATTTACTCATAACTCTAATTCTGTACATTTGCAGAACCTGATTCTATTAAGAATATGAATTTCCATGAAATTTCCTATCTAATGATACACAATACGTCCATTTTTAAGATTATTTTCAATCGAGCAATTTCTGACTCCGCCCGATTTTCTGCAATTATGATTATAGGAAATTTCTGAGCGAATCTACCGTTTAGTAATTTGCTCCCAACTTCTTCTGTGACTCCAGGGGTCCTATAACTACAATACAGGGGTTTTCTCTTAACAATGATATCTCAGCAGTGGATTTTGCAGGAGTTCTATATCCAACGATGGGCGTTATCAGCCTGTTGCTGCTGCTGTAGGCCTGAATTAATTCTTTCTGGATCTACTTTTATTTACTTTAAATCAATTTCCTTCCTTCATCGCAGTTGCTCATTTTTCCTTCGATTTTGCTATCATTTTTGTTCATGATATTTTAAAAAATTAGACGAGTATGACGAATTGTCAATTGTGGAGGAATCATAGCCGAAAGATTATGTTGCACCAATGTTGTAAATGACCTGCACCAAAATTCAGTGCCTGAATTGGTTGATTTTATCCTGGCTCAAACATAGGTCAACACAATTGGCTAAACGGAACTGCATCAAAACAGACCCAATTATGATTATTTCATCATTCTTTATATTATTTAAATGATAATTAACCCATTTTTTAATGCCAGCAGATAATTACTGCAGCTTCTGTAGCAAGTTGGTTTTTATGGATTATAGTTGATGACTTAACGTCCAACCATTCTCCTTCTTCCTGGTGGGGTTTTCTTTATTAACAAAAATGTAACGTGCGCAAGGAAAGATAATGCTTAACATCACAAAGAGACCACTAGAGAGCATACTATATTGGAGATAAAATCAGGAGTCAGAGATAGATAAAAAAAAAACATTAGAAAACTTGAATGGCAATGGGTAGGTCACGTTGTAAGAATGGCAGAGGAGCATTGAACATTATAAGTCACAGGGTGGATCCATAGAGATAATATGCAAAATTGTGGTTGGCAAAAATTAAGATGATTGACGTTTTGGTTCAGGATATACTGACATTGTGATGCCAATGATGGAGAGGTCTAGTGGATTTTGCGGAAGGTGTACATCCAATAGCAGGCATTGAGAGCCTATTGCTGCTAATGATCTTCACCTATAGCTGGTGAGAGGAGTGGTTCTATGCCTTTTCAAAGAGAATTAATTTGAAGCAGCTCCGGCAAAAACGCGAACTTGTACCGCTGATTTCGTTTTCGATGCCGTCAACCACTATGCCACAGTGCACATCATTACACACTTTCCGTTATTTCTCCTTCTACCCCTCCATTTTATTTCTGCTCCCTCCACCACAGCTAATCCATTCCCCCCTGCTGCATTAACCCTACCGCTTCGACCATCTTTATCAACTAAGCACTCAAATTGCTTATAGCTGTTCTCTCGGTACGTCCACTATTTAGTAATGAACAACGTTCCTCCAATTTATCCCAACCATCAGATTCCAGCCTTTCTCATCAATCTCCTCTCGTCTTGCTTCACCTCGGCATCAAATCCTCATTCCAGTCCCTCTCACGATTCTCATTCTTCTTCAAACACGTCAATATTATTTCCAGGACTAACCGCTGGGGACAGCTTCTTTCTCGGCTTTTCCATAGACTTGTGACCGGCAGTGGCCAAAATGACGACTGCGTAGTCCCAACCCATGTTTTCATTTACGCCGTTGATTGGTTTTTAGTGAAGTGGGCCACACGATCTGTGTATTCGGCGCTAGGGGAAACGGGACTCGGAAATGACGAGAAAAATGAATGGATCAGCCCTCTCTTCGTTCATTCTCTTCAAAATGATTGCTAACATCATTATGCTTCCTCAAATAGCGGATAAAAAACATTGGCGATATTTTTTACCAATTTGACTTAATGGAGACGTTTTCGGAAGGACCTTAACTTTCCCCTCGTGCACTCGATGGGAAATTTTAACTTTAGAACCCAGGTTTATTGGTTTCAAGTGGTAAATGCACGTGAAGAGACTCAAATGTGTCAAATGAAATGGCCAATTGACTGATACTAAAAGTCAATTGTTGTGTCGTTTTGAGGGGAAATTTATGTTGCATTATTTATGTAATGAACAGCATTTTCTGCAGTTTTCATTTGAGACGATTTCAAAAATAATAATGACAACTCGTTAGTGACTTCACTTAGAGTAAGGAAAGCGTGTAGCTCATGATTATGACTGGCATAGGGACTGGTTGAAAGATAGCTGTTTTAATTCTTGCAATTCTTTTATCTTTCATTAAAAACCAGTAATCAATCAAACATATCACCCAAAATACCAACATTAGTGGTTTCAGTTCTCAAGTTGGTCCAGCTAGTTATGTTTGTATGTTTCATGCATCCAAGCCGTACCAGTGGAGTTAGAGGGTTGAAATTTTGAACATTTACTTCTTATCATGGATAGAAAAACGGCCCCCCCCCTAAATAGGGTCTTAGTAAGGAGTCAAATTTGAATTTTATGCCTAATTGGTTCCTTAGTTTTTGTCCGACGAAATTCATTTTGGGGTGATTTCAATCCAATACACACTAGAACCACCCTGAAGTTTATTAGTTTTAAGAAATGGAAAATCTTTTGAAGGTTTCACAATGTGACGGTTAATTTACAAGTCAACTATAAAAATGCGTGACGAAACCAGACCCTCACTTTCAGCCATTTTGAATAGTTTGGCTTACATGATTTGTCTCTATTATTTAAAAAAAAAAACTGCATTTTTAACAGACAAGAAACTGAAACTTGATATTTCTCAAAAATGAAGATTTTCCCGATTAAATGAACGTTAATCATTCAAAAAATCAAAATTAAGAATAGAACTTTCATATTTTCACTGTACAGTAATATACAAATTTTGGCGTTTTTTTCCTTCAATATTTTAATTTAGGATGCAGTGAATAAAGGCTCAATATGCAATGCATTTTTATATATTTCCCTAAAACATGTTGATATGTTTGGATATGATTTACTTCACTGTTAATTTTTTTTTTTACATGACTTTCTAGAAAAAACTAGATATTCTTGGATTCCTTTTGACTTTGTTCTCACTCTGTCATCCTCTGGATCATCTTCAATCTTGGCGACTCAAAATGGTATCAATTGATACAGAAGTTAAAAAAAGCGTGCATACTTGAATGTGGCACAGGACTTAATTGAACCTACTATGAACCTTCTGGACGGTTCAGAACTAAAACTGGACGATTCATTTTTGTAAATTTCATTAGCTTGTTCTGTATTATTCAATAATTGTATATTCTATATTGTATTAATGCTACTTTTGCATCAATATATTTTAATTTGAGTTTGAACCATAAAAAAGGTGACACTCGGTTTAACAGACATTTGTAATTGTGGATAATCATCAGCCCCTATCAGTCGGTCAAACCGAAGGTTCACCATATATATATATACGTACATCAATGAATCTGCAGCCTAATGATGGCAAAAATTATTTTGTCCATGTAACTATTCCAGCGGTGAATATCTGTCGCATGAATCGAATCTTGTACAGTTAAAATACAGATCATAACTCAAGGAATAATTAATTATCTCTCCGAGCTCCCCTCTCTCTCACACACACACACACATACGTGCATATTAATTTCATGAAAATATCGACCTTTCAACAGTAAATTTTTTACGTCTTTTGGAGAAAAATTACGTTTACGTTTCGGGCAACGGACTTATCGATCCACACTCGTATATATGTATATATAGCATTGATTGGGTAGGTGAAATTACTGTGTTATCATAATTGGTATATGTGGTGTAAATACGATGTAAACCTCTTTTGCTTATGCAGCGTTACGGCGTATACCTACATCTCAGTTGTATACTTAGTTCCAAAAACCCATTTCCATCATTAATATATTGATGTGTGCGCGCCCGCGCGTGCATGTGCGTGTGTGTGTGTGTGTGTGTGTGTGTGTGTGTGTGTGCGCACGTACGACCAAACATGCGTATTCAGCCTGACTTAAATGCATATTCCATATTGCTCGTTTCGGCAGATGCAATCTTCCCAGACGAATTCAAAACTTCCCTTTGAACTGACATCAACCCACGTACGCTACAGCGATTCAACTCAACTTTAATGTGAACGTAACTCAACTAAAAAACCTGCGTCTCTGACACCAACTCTGTTCGATCATTGTTTTTCTTTCTACAAGGATTCTCGGATCAAACCAACCTTCACAGAAGTGAAACGCCAAATGAACACAAACCGAATTGTATAAAGGTCGGCTTTTTGGTCTGGCAAGCTGTTGATAGTGATTCCATTAGATACTGTCCAAAAATCGAAAGGTGCATTCATGATATTGCAGAGAAATGTACATGTCCACTCTGATTGGCATCATTTAAATCATGGGGAACTTTTTCTGGTTCAGGCGTCTTTTCTGACTTATTACAAATATCGTTTTTCTCCGATTCAGGTTGTTTAAGTACATTCTAATCATGGGGCAGTTAGTTGATCGGATTTAAGTTCGATATTCGATTGCTGCATTGATTGTTCTACTTTTGAGTTTAACATCACATTTACCATATACATATATATATATATATATACATATATATATATCAAGCCTAGGCTATTTCGGAACAAAGCTGTATTTATACATACGCACACACACTCACGCACACGCACACACACACACACACACATTTCGTTGTACATTCCATGCATAAAGGATGAAGGTTAATTGCTGCCTTGATTAAGCCCAGCAATGTTAACGCAGGTTTCTTGGGGGATTCGACTTTTTTAGTGATCACAGCCCGGCAAAATTGATTCATCATCCCAAAATGGCATGCCGCCATTGATATTGTTCAAGCGACAGTTTCTATTTGGTGAGTAACCAGACCTGGTCATTATATTAAAATCATTCCTACATTTTTCTGTTTGATCAAGTGTGCACAAAGTTGGTGAGTCGTCAGGTGATTCTGGATAACTTAGTTTTGCTTGGACGGGTTAAGGTTGGCGTTTTTTCCACTTTGTTCAGGTGACATTCGGTAATCGATTTCGTCTGTCCCTGTCGCTGAACATATCAATGAACAAAATTCCATATTATATATATATATATATATATATATATATATATATATGTGTGTGTGTGTGTGTGTGTGTGAGTGCGACACTTTGAAATGAGGCCACAGACATTGCACTCTGAACTCAGGCATCCCCAGCAGAATTGTTGATTCGTGCGAAAATAATCCCGTCTTTTCTGCTAATTGATGAATAATTTGTGTGTTATTTTGCATGAAAAATGTTTCGGATAACATTACATACAATTAGATTCTGTGATAATAGCGCCGCAATTTTTAGTTTCTGTTGTTTTATTCACATTAAATGGATAATGGTAATTTGTTACGACGGATATTGAGCGGTTGTTAAAACAATTGAACATTTGAAAGGCAGTCTGGTCAACATTCCGATGATATACATATATAAAGGTTTATATCTCGAATATTTAAACATTTATTCTAATCATCTTCAGATTTCATAATTGATATATTGATAAAGAGATAAGAGTTACAGATAAAATTGATTGGAAGGTAAGATTCATGCATTCGATTAATTGATAGATGAAACGCATCCAGGAATCGATAAGTATTCACCTATCGATCTCTGTATGCGTTTTAAGAGTCATACATTTAGCTATTATATACAGGTTATAAATATGATCGATAAGACATGAATAAGATATGAAAATAAAAAGCAGTTGTAGTAAGATAGATTATTGAATAAGGGTCACCGAGCTCATAAGATTCATACGTAGATAAGAATCAGACAAAAATGGTAGATAGATTAAAAGTTCACAAGATAGAATCGTGGATAAAAGCCATACATGAGATTGGTAGGTTGATAAGACCTGAGAGGGATAGACATATATGAGTTATACATACGATCTATATGTAAATATCAGCCAAACATTAGATAGATAAGTCGATAAAAAATATACATAAGGGGGATAGACGTATGTGTTATACATACACTTGGTATTTAGATATGGGTCATTCTTGAAATCAAGAGGTAAATATGGGGCAATCATAAGATAGATAAGTGAATAAGAATCATGCGTAAGAGATATAAACATATATGTCATACATACAATCCTAAGTAAATATTGATCGTACATAAAATCAATAGGTAAATGTAGGTCATCGATTGATATTTAGAGTCGCTCATAAGATCAGTCGACAGATACTTTACCCTATTAGTGTGCTCACCCATATACTTATAAAATCTTCTCACCTCATGTTGACAAGAATTAGTCCTAAGTCTCATATTCTATTCCTCACGTAACACTTTCTACAAATGCCATGTCATCCCGCTCTCCGCATTATCTTTCCATCAGTCTGGCCTATCAGCTTCCACACCTGACAGTCTGCCCTCACATACATATCTTATTGAGTCACACTCTCCTGCATACCAACTTCTTTAACTTAATCCTATGTGTAGCAAAGGTGGGTGGCATCAAGACATCTCTCCAGAGAAATCGCGCTACCGTCTACCTACGTTTAGCTCACCTTTGACTTCGCGATCAAACAAACCTGAATGAGCAAGTATCAAACCCAGTCTCAGTGTTAACAAATAATCCGACTCAAAAGGAATGCAGAACAAGATCTCTTAAGTAGTGCCTTCTTACTAACTTTACTGAACCCTGCGATCATTCCGTCGTTTTCGCCGCTTCTGATCTCCACACAATGCTTTTGCTTTACTGAGCTGAGGATTTGAGCTTTTAGATGTTCGATAATATCACTTGATGATCATCTCAATCGATGTTACCAACTGTTCAATCATTTTTTCTGATCTGTGATCCTTATCTAAGCATTGACCATTCAAATGATAGATTAGCGTCTTGATTGGTGATTGATATAGAAACGATGTTGCACACTCGCTCGCTCATTGTAGTTAGTATCCGAATCCACGTAAAGCCGAATTACGAACATTGAATCTTAATGCTGATAGCTTCTTGTTCTGGGTATACCGAAGTTACACAATCTTCCAAGCATATGGCAATTAACATATTTACTTTATTTAACCAAGTGTAATCTTTACATTTTTTGGAAAGTTTTCAACTAAAAATCTGAATCGGTATTATCTACGCAAACATAATTGTTATACATGTTAATAAAGATGTTTGTATACATAGGGTAATACATTTTTCATTTGTAATTGAAATTCTATCGGGATAGGGGATGCAGATTACGCATGGTGAGATAGGGTGCATGCGTAAATATGTTCACCATGCAATCTAGGTGACGTGGATCAGAATTGAATAATATTCCCGGCATCCCTTTCCGTTGGCGATAGCGCTGTAGTCTCTTTTAAAAGTGCTCTTAGACCCAACACACTTATTCCACCATTCTTTTCCTTTTTTCTAAAAAGTCAGCGAAGTCTTCGGTCGAAATGGCCGTTATCTGCCTCGATGTGTTCTCTTTGACCTCGTCTAAGGTCACACAGCACAAATGCTCGCCCTTTCTCACTACCAACTGTGCAACCTTAGGGGAGATGTCCATTCAGCCACAAAAACAGTTCTCGAGATATTCAAAATAGCTGGATACTTTCCGGAATGACCTTGCAAACACGCCTGATTTTTTTTAGTGATAAATGTTATTCTCTTGTACATCTTCCTTTCCCAACCAGTTCATATGGATCTTATTCCTAATTATCGATTTTTCAAGCGATTGATAGATCGATCTCTCAGAATGCCATTTTCCAGCAAATCATCATCTCTTAAAGGTGATCTTTATCTCATAACAATATCTCTGATTACTCGCCGATCGTTTTCCCCCAAGCTCCTGTCAGGTGAACATCTTGCCGAACCTTTTAAGTGCGTAGCATGTAACATTTTCTTGAACGTCACTTTTTCAAATTTCTGTCAACAATGTATGGTGAATTCCAGCTTGGACTTCTTCCGCCGAAATCACTTTGATGTGAAGTTAAACTCACTCTGCTTCACGCTCTAATGTCTCCCCTGCTGGGGCTTATGTCGGCTCTGTCTTTGCTTAAAACTGTTGCCCTTTTATAACACCCTCGAGGTAAAATGTCTCGACCTGGAGCGAGTAATGTATTTTCGATGGTAAAAACGTTTAGTTTTCTCCTGCTTCGTTTAGGTAAGTAGAAAGGTTTGGCTTCAGTGTTAGAGTATAGATCTAAAGGATCGAGTTCCTAATTACCATATTTTCCAGCATGTAAGACGCATCACCATATAAGACGCACGTCAATTTTGGCAGGAATATTCTCGGAAAAAGAATTAAAACACCCTTCCTTTCCCCTGATCTTCATAGCCCTATTAAAGGATTATTTGACTGTAATCTATTCCGAATACGCAGCACACAGAGCAGTTACGTTATTAAGCAAATGCCTCCCCAGACAGAACGTAATTACGGTACTATTTGTTCTTGAAATTACTGCTTCTTTTAAGTAAGAAGAAAAGTTTAGCTTAAATGTTTGAATATGGCATTGAAAGATTGGGGTATTAATTACTTATATCTCTGCCAGGTGTAAGGTGTTCATGTATACATATAAGATAGATATTTGTGAAAGAGTACCTCCATCCTGAAAAATCAGCTTCTGTACAGTTTTTCTAGGATACTTTTCAAAGATCCCCACAGCTGATTGTGCAGCTCTGGTGTAACTTGCAATTGATAGATAACAACGAATAGCAATAGATGAAAAAATAGAGGAAGGATTTTTACAGACGATAATCTAGACGAATAAATAGGGAGTTGGATATAAATAATTCTCAAAGTGGAGAGTAACATTTTTCCTGGAAAATCAGCTTTCACCTGGGATCGGAACATTGACCTCAGTGTTCTCCTCTAATCGGCACAGTCCTTCATTTCACCAGTAATAATGCCGTTACTTTGTTTTTTAATGTATATTTCATTACTCTTCCCCCCTTCCAGTCATAAGATATGGAATCAGCAAATTTAGAGGATATTCATAAAGTTTTTTTTACCTCATAACAAACAAATCATAGATATGACATAAAACAGCTGAATATTTTGGATTCATGAAATATACCTTGTACGAATTATATCAGATCGTTTCAATTATTGGAATATTTTCGTAGACCAAGTTGAAGAAATATAGTGGAATAAAAGTTGAGGAAAAATGACAGAATTAACAGCCAAAATATCACAATTAGTTATTTCTGGTTCCTTTTCGGGTTGTATCTTTGTGTTGTGGACCTTTTCAATGGAAAATATTCTCTATCAAGCAGACTCCAACTTCTTTGAATAATCGTTTACAGATCAGATGTGCAGGATGGAGGATCAAGATGAATCTTTCTTTGAAATGATTTTTTCTCATTAACCAATTGAAATCCTATTTTTTCCTCTTCGTGCTGATTTTTGTTTGGGTTTCCTGTATATAAATCCCATTTTATTCAGCCGATTTAAAGTTCCGTCAAACACATCGATTCCTGATTCTGCTCATTTATTTTTTATTTAAAAAATGTTTTCTTCTCTTTTCAAGACATTTTGCTGAGTTTTCTGTCCCGATACCCTACCGTATATTAGGGTCTACCTGTATGTTTCCCTTTAAAACTTCTTCTCTTGGTTGGCAATAGACTTTGAATAGAATGTTGTTTCTCCTTCACTTTTTACCTCTTTGTATTTCTTTCTTCCTTTTTTTCTTCCTTTCTTCCCTTTATTTCTTTCTTTCTCCCACTTCTTCGTTCCCTGATTCTCTTCTGTTCTCACTTGCTTTCCTCAATTCGATTTCTATGTCTATCAATCTTTTTTTTTCTTTCTTTTTCTCCTATTTTCCTTTCCCTTTATTTTGTTTTGCCAATTCCTGAATCAATCCACCTTTCTTTTCTTCATATTTCTCTCTTTCTTTCTTTCTTTCTTTCTATATTTCTTCTTCTTCTTCTTCTTCTTCTTCTTCTTCTTCTTCTTCTTCTTCTTCTTCTTCTTCTTCTTCTTCTTCTTCTTCTTCTTCTTCTTCTTTCTATTTCCCCATTTCCAGACCTTATTTCTATTTTTTCAAAAATTCATTCTCTGGATTTATTACGATTCTAGCACAACGACCAAATCGGTTCTCTCAATTCAAAAACTTTTTCCCCTTCTCATTTCAATTGCATCATTACTGAATCACAAGGTCATTCAGTGCGAATCGGTTGATCTCCGAAAATGAAGTCTTTTCAGCTGACGAACTTAATTGCGACTTGATTCTCAACGAATTTTTAGCCGGAAAATCGGGGAATGTGATTTTGTCTGAAGAGGAAAGAATGGTAAGAATCAGGAAGCATTAGTGCCAAATTATTTCAAAAAGTAGAAAACGACGGAAAAGGGCTAAAAATGAAGAATAAAAACTAATAAAATAGGTCTGGTTAGTCACCAAATAAAATACCGTCACCTAACCAAAGTCTCTTGGGAGCATGCTCCGTTGGGGTTGATCGATTAGAATAATTGGAAAAAAGTTGTGTTCACTAATTAAATTACATATCTCGGCTCTAATACACTTGATCACTGAAATAAAGTCCAAATTTGAAAATATCCCAGCTTAAAAAAAAACAACATTAGTGAATACTACCAGACTTGGACTAGGGAACAATTTAGCATTTGCTCACATTGTAAATTCAACCTGACCTAAAAAAAAACATCCAGGGAGCATTTGAAAAGAATTTTATTTCAGCAGGCATAGTGAAGAGTGAATGTTCAAACTTTTAGGCCTCTTCTGCCATTGATGCAGCTTGTCCGTATACATAGATAGTCAGCCAACCTCACTTGAAAATTTTAAAAAAGGGAAGAGAAGTTATGGCGAGCTAAGGAGAATTCTGGAACGACTAAAATCAAATAAAGAAGGGAAGGCTGGAATAGAAATATTTGGAAGAAAGAAATGAGTAGATTGAAGTATTCCCGGCTGTTTCGCCTTGAGGCAATGCTTAGCAAGCTGATCAGGCACATTATCACTACAACTGCAGTGCGTTTGATCCTCAACTTAAGCGAACCTAGCCAAACAACATGGAGAACAGAATTGCCGAAAGGCGTTCAAAATTTAGCTCCGGAAATATTATAAATCAGTTACCACCAGCTATTCGTAATTAGCAAAGCTTGAAATCAGTCTAGGAGACGTTAAGCTCTGATTCGAATCCGAGCCTTCAGCCCACTTCAGGCAATTAAATGCCAATTTCGACTTCCTGGATCCACCCCAGAATTCAATAATTCCTCCTTATGTCATAAATCGCTCTCTACAAAAGGTCATTGAAAACATTCGGAGATACTCCGAATGGATACATAGATGTGTAAGAATGGAAAAAGTATTTCTCAAGTGAAAACAAATTGAAGAATTAGACCCAAAAGTCAGTCGATTTTTCTGTATCCTATAGCCCATATTTTGGAAAGTTTTATTGGATTTTTTTAATAATTTTTTCAGATAGTCTGTGAACAGACATATAGCCACAACACAGTAGTAGCAAATTGTCATTGGAAATCATTGAGAACCTTGAGGGATACTGCCATACAGATTGACACAAGTGAATCCATCTACCTTTTACAACTTGAGTGTCATTGGGAAAAATATGGGAGGAAGAAAGATATGATTGTATGAGGTTTTAGGAAAAGCCTCACTTGGGAATCAAAATATTTGAGGAGAACGAGAAAAAAAAGCAAGAAAGAAAGAAGAGACAAAGAAGTTAGTCGTCTTTCAAGGATTTCTTTTGTCAGAAAAATGTGCAGAAATTTAGGGCAACGCTGAAAATAAAAGTCAAGAAGAAATAGGATCAGGACATAGAAAGAAAAGTACGTTTTTGTGTCATGTAGAGACAGAATCGAGAAAATTCTGTCAGACAATCTTAATAAAAAGTGTGCAATATATATATATATATATATATATATATATATATATATATATATATATATATATATATATATATAATACATAAAATGTCGATCTTATATACATTCATGATAAGTAGTTGGCCAGCATGCCCAAGGAACAATAGTAAAGCCATATAAATAAGCGGCCATTCTGGACTAGAGCAGATGTCGTCTGTCACATATGTTCGCGTTGACATCCAAAAACGACCATCCAAGTGCAAGAATAACGAAGACTTTCAAATTGAAAAGACGAAAATAAACCAAAAAAAAACCAACCTTTTCGCTCAGGATATCGTTTTCTCTGAGGATATTAGAATTTTTACTCGACCAAATGCTCAATTTAAACCCCATTCCTCTCTCCCCGCCTCATACACTTTGATTTTCCTCTCTCTAACTGTGTCGTTTTTTTCTTTCAACCGTGTGCGCTCCATTTCTTGAATTGTATTCCTTTTTTCCATTCTTTTTTCCCTTTCCCAGTTTGCTTCCTTCTATCGTATTTTGCTTTCTTTCCCATTTTTTTTTCTTTCTTTCCTATTTTTTTCTTTTGGGTTTTCCTCTTTCATTCTTTTGCTTCCTTATGTCTCACTCCTATCTTCCGTTGTGTCCTGTTTTTATTTGTTTCTTTGTTTCTGTTTTTTTCTGTCTTTCTACCCTTGCTTCCACCTATCTTTCCTTCTTTCTGCTCTCCTTCTTTCTTTCAAATCTCTGGTCACTCTGCGTTCGACTAGCGTCTTCAAACTCTCTCTCCAGCTCACTTTTCTTCAATTTACGACTTTCTCCTCTCTTTCCATTCAATTTCCTTTCTCTCCTCTTTATCTACATCCCCTTGGGCTCCATTTTGGTGTACAGTCCCATCCTCTCCCTTCCTTTTCATTTCTACGTCTTTTCCTTTTTTTTTTTTGGCTATTGCCTCCATTTTCTCATCTTTCTCCTCATCCCTCTCCACTCTCCAACTTTCTCTTTCTCTCTCTCTCCATCAATCTTGTTTCCCTGCATAAAATCCCTTAATGCAGCGCCGGCGCAAGGCTTTCATGAGCCCCTGGTTGTATTGTAACGACCATATTTTATCAGTTAGGAAAGCGCCCCCTAGGACCTTTGCGCCCTAGGCGACTGCGTTAGCTCGTCTAATGGAAGGGTCGGCCCTGCCAGTGCACAATGCACAATGCGGTAATGTCGGCAACGGAGGATAATTGGATCTTCATTCATCGACATGACGTTGAATCCAATCCACTGCATACGATCAACTTTCTGGAGGGTGTGTTTGCATTAGAAACCGCCAACCAAAACTGTCAACATCGTTTTTTTCAGTTTTAAGCTAGTCTGACTGACTAGCTGGCTATGTATGTATGTAACACACAAACAGGCCGCACTAATTGAGCTAAATAATTGGAAATTTAAACATTTACTCCTCATTATATCTAGAATTTTTTTTTCGATATCCGCATTCCCAACATAAGTTTTTAGTGGGGGGTTATTTTGTAAAGTAACTTTATGCCAAATTATCCATTAGTTGGTGTTTCGCAGCAAACTTGCTTGTTTCTTTGGAATCTTGACTCTTTTTATAGATCACCGCTTAACAAAAGGCTTAACAAATATCATTCTTATTCATTGATCATCCATCTTTCCAATTTTTATTGATCAACATGACATGCTGCCAACAGACATCGGTCATCCGATGATTTTTATTGTGTGAATAACAATATACTATTTATAGTTTTAACAAGTATTTCTTTAGTTTTCAGTAGGTTTCCATCGGAATTACGCCGAACGTCATTGTACGATATTGAATTAGCAGTGCAGATTGATTATAATCTATGGATACGGACTGATCAATATAAACTGACCAATGTTTGTTTTTTCTCTTGCTACGGATCTGTTTTACTCTGGTGCGTGATCTCCAGGCAAATGGTATATTTTTAAATTGAAAAAAAAATTGTTCGAATTTTGCGTCACTACATCATATATATATATATATATATATATATATATATATATATATATATATATATATATATATATATATGCATGCGTACTTGAGCAGACATTCATTGAAATAAGCATAGCGACATGCCACCCAGCACAGTCGATTGTTGGAGAGGAAGTAAAATTCCTATTGCCAATTCTGTAAGCATCTTTATCACTTAGCGCCCCAGTGCCTCTCCAATACCTCTATTCTCTACACAACGTCATGAATAAGTGACGAGGTGGATATCTGGCCACAGAATCGGAACCTTTACACGTGACGATTATGCACCAAAGTCATCACAATCAGGCACCGGCTTCTTGACCAACAGGGTGGCTTCTGACTTGCCAAATTGGATATATTTTTTTATAAATTTTTCGAACGAGAATATCACTCCCACTTTCGAAAAAGCAAACAAAAAACAACATCTAAATTGGGAAGACCGGATTCGTAAAATCGAAAAAAAAAATCTAAATTCTCAACCCTCAAACATCAGGCAATGGGGTTCGTTGTGCGACTAATTGCTGATTGCTTTGAAAAAAAAAATCAGATTTAGCGTAGGCTGTGGTCGGCAGTTGAGCATGAGATGTTCTCGAAGATTTTACCGGACTATCCTATTCTTCCTCTTGTTATTTTTATTGGATAATTTCTATATAAATAGGCCTGGCTGTTTCAGGGTCAAACTCTATTCTGCAAATATTTCACTTTTGCAACTGATGCATTGTCTTTCTTTCTTTCTAGTTGCAGGCGTTCAGGAGAGTTATGATCGTCGATGGTCAACCAGAACGGTCGTTGTCTTTGACAGACATTTGTCCTTTCTTGAAATGGTTCTACTGGAGGAATATTCTGCATTAGGCTCCACAAAGAATCAGTGAGTTTCTGCAGTTGTCTTGATGCAGGTTATTTGCTTCGTGAGATCAGCCATTGCAGAAACCGCTCGAACTCCTCAACAAAACGTTGAAAAAATAAGCATGATTCAGCAACACGTTTTCTCAAACATATGGCCGTTGGCACACTGACAAGAAGGGTACCTTCTGCCGATGAGTAGATCAGTAGAAAGTCATACTGCTGGAACTTTTGGGTTGCCCATCTATAGGCAGTGTGGACAAGTCGACGCGTCATGGTGTTTAATTTTCTCATGTTCTCCAGACCGTGAAGTTTGCAGTCACCATGATGCTTTGATTTCTCTGTCTACACTGCATATATTTAAATGCTCTTGACATCGATCACTTTTCCCTTATAAATTACACTCAATAATGAACCACACACACATATATATATACATTTTTCATAATATGTATTCTCAATTTGTAAAGATACAGAAAGAATGAATCAGAAAACAGATTTTATCCGTGGTAGATATTTGATCACAGAGTTCAATATTTAACACAGCGAATAGAGCTGTTATTATTTAGAAATAAGAATTACAAGAAGATAGACCCCATGAATTGAATGTTGAAATAAGAAAAATATATTGTAAGTTGCTAGTGAAAGCAGTAGGTTCGAAATGTCAACATTTACCCTTATGATTCTTATATTTATATACATTAGATTCACAAGGATTCATACCCGGTGGATATCAACGTTTCGTACCTAATGCACTGTCTCTTTCTTTATCTCGCTCTCATATATATGTATATATATATAATTTAACTGATGAGATTTTCCTTCCACGTTATAAAATATCAAGTTTACATGACTATATACATACATATATGTGCAAAATTATTCGATATCTTTAAAATTAGATATGCATAAGTTTGAAAGGCAAGCTTTATAAATGCAAACGAAAACATGATTGTCCTCGACAATGCTTTCTGCCTGTAGCAATGGTCTATTATAACCTTTTAGATATGTTGATAAAGCCACATTCATGTGAAATTCCACCACTAATTACATCGAAACTATTTGAGAAATCCTTTTTCTTTTGCTCCGTATTTTCCATTGTTATATTTTTGAAGACATTGAAACGCGACTTACTTTCTAAAATGATTCATCCAAATTTAACTCCTTTTTTTGCTATTCAATTATCTTCTGGAGTTATTTTCGAGTTGTTTGTGTGGCTGGTTGCGAACCCTTGAAAGAAACTTATCTTTAATTGTGGACTATTTCATGAGATTTGTTGTACACAAGTTTTATATATACATATATATCTATATACAAAATTGTTGCTGTTTTCAGGATTTTCTTTATCTATGATAAATCCTCTGAGTATTTGAATATATATCTATGATAAATCCTCTGAGTATTTGAATATATATACACACACACACACACACACACATATATATATATATATATATTTATGAATATATATTCTATAACTCCATTATCTATTTATCCGAAACAACTGTAACTTTTTGCTTTTGCTGCTCACCTTCAACATTGGTTAAATACCTAAACATCAAAAGCAATTTTGCCAATAATTTGGAATGCATACTTAATGAGGAAGAACTATTTTTTTAATAATAACCTTTTAAAGAGTTTTAGTGACGGGGAGATCTAACAAATGAAACATTACTCTCTGATCAATATACATATATACATACACTAAAAACAAATCACCTAATTCGTGCTATATATATATATATATATATATATATATATATATATATATATATATATATATATATATATATATATGCATACAGCAGTGCTTTGGTTAACGCTTGAAATACGTTCCTAAAAATATTATGCTAAACAAAAGAGCGCTATATTGGGTCATTATAACAATCTATCATCATAATGTACATAATGTTGACCCATAGAAACTGTGTCTGCAATAATTTTAAATCATCTCATCGTTGTTGAGTATCAACCACATATAGTGGTATTGTGTTGTATATTTCATCTCATTACTTCTCCCCAAAGTTGTTGAATATGAATTGGTCCAGATGTATTTTACAACATGACAAATTACTATGCTTATGCATTTATTCATAAACAAGGCTCATCAAGCAAAGGGTTCCATTGGCAGTTATTCTGACAACTGTACTTGATGTCATCGTTTATCATTATTTTTTACGGAAATTAAACATTACTGATATTTTTAAAGAAAAAAAGCACTCTAAAGAATTAGTGCTAAACGAGGTGTTGTCAAGCGTGGTGTAACTGTAAATGGAATATATGTAAGGATCATTATGTATTTTTCATGCATTTTAATGTATTAAGAATGTTTGTGAGCGGATCATGTACACCCTATTTAATCGTAGATTGATCAATTTTTTCAAACTAACGTTTCCACGAAAATTTGCAAATCGACATATTGATGAGGAATATTTTCTTCAGATTGAAATTTATGCATAATGGAAAGAGTTTGCGATGTGTATCAGTGTAATATATCGAAAAATGTTCCTTTTAACCTTTGTTCATAATCACTTCCGCTACTAAATAACACTTCAGTATCAACAATTTCCTGGTTTGAGATTGTTTTCCTAGGAAAAAATACATGAAGCTCTGCGTAATATCCTTATCTAGTTTCATCACATTTGGTAAAAATGTATACTATACATGATACATACAAAAGTAAGTATATATATATATATATATATATATATATATATATATATATATATGTGTGTGTGTGTGTGTGTGTGTGTGTGTGTATGACTCTATCTATCTATCTATCAATCCGTACATATCTAATACGATGGGGCCCAGCGTTGCCAGGGGAAAGAATAACTTCACTTATGAAAAATTGGTTAGATTGTGTCGAGAGTACGAGGTGAAAGATTGTGTGATTGAAACTTGAATTTCGCATACACCCTCGGACAGGTCAACCTAGTCTGTATAACTGTTCGTGTGACCGTTAATAAAATGTTTGAAAGCGGATGTTTGGGTTTCAGCTTCCAAAGATATGCAAGTAAAAAAATGGTCATTTCAACATTCATGAAACCGAACAAAAATATTGATCCTCAAACTGAAAACTATTCAAATTGCACATGAGAGAATCATGCTCAACGTCACATGGAGAGATCACAAAACAGCGCAGAATATGAGAGAAATAACTGGTATATCAAAGAATCTTTAATAAAACTCAAATAGCAATGGGCTGGTCATATTGCAAGAATGGCAGACAACCGATGGACACCACGATTCACATCTTAGATCCTCAGAGATCATATGCAAAACTTGGCAAAATATAGGACGGCGTAATCAAATTCACAAAGTATTGACTCAAAGACACCCATGATAGAAAGGTCTGGCAAATCCTGGGGAAGATTATGCAATCCTTTGTATTGTGAAGGCAAACATTTTAATCGGCCATGGATGCACGAAAGAGCAAAATGAAAGTGACAGCTGAAATTATACAAATGACTGATTGTATTGTATAACGATTGTAAATTGTTAAGTTCCACACACTCTCTGACTCGATGTTTAATACAGTTGACAATTTCTCTGCGCTGTTTCCAACATCAAGTGATCGATTGCGAGCAAAATCAATGAAAGAAAAAAAGTCAATCAATAAATTATATCATCTTTGCTCTAAATATCACCAGAGCTAAAACATGGTTTCTGCCCTTTTATATATTCTTTTAGATTTTGACAGTGGTCAAAATGTTTGTGTTAAAAAAATGAGGGTTGCCCGATATTTGAAAAATAAAAGTAAGGAAGTGACTGAAAGGAACTAATGGAAGTAATCGAATATTTCGAAGGTGCACTTCCGTATAACTGACACTTTACCATTGTAGTTACAATACACCCCACTTGCAAATATTGTATCTTAAAAATGGTAAATTTCTGGAGGAAATGAAGATGCTATTGATAATTATTTTTCGTTAAAAGTACTTCGGTTTCTATTTAAAAAAAATACAACCGTATCTAGGCGTAAATAGGTGAACCCAATTATCAGCGAGAATGTTTTAATCTGGCTCCGGTCATGAAGTACTTTTAGATGAAATAAAAATAGATAACTGAAATTGTAAATCTCTTTCAACCTTTTCAATTCCATGTTGGCAATAATTACGTCTCTCTCTCTCTCTCTCTCTCAATATATATATATATATATATATATATATATATATATATATATATATATATATATCATCATCATCATCATCATCAACTATTATAAGTCCAGTGCTGGACAGAGGTCTTTGTTAAGTCTTTCCGTGATGAACGTGATTGTGCTGACCTCTGTCATCTCATATCGACAAACTTTTCTATATATTCATCCATCCGATGTTTGGTCTCTTCTAACTGCGATTACTTTTGCATAGTATTTATTATCCTATCCCTTTGATCTATGTTTATCCTTTTCTATCTGTTAGAGATACCCGTAGTATTGCTCTTTCCGTTCAACCACGCTTGGACTCTCTTCTCCATCACTAATCGTAAATTGGTATTCGCTATATTTATTTTATCACTGCATTCTTCCTACTTGAAAATCATTTTGATCCTTTCAGCTTTGAATTTAAATTAATCTCTGCAGACTACTACTCCATGGTCACTTTCTATAACTTCTTTGTTTATACGGTAACATCTTTCATGTTATTGATTTTGTCCGCTATTTTGATATCAATTTCGTTTTTCTTTGTAATAGCGTTTGATATTTTTAATATTAACAGCAATCTCGTTTTTGAGTGCATGTATCAATTATCTTTAATCTGTATCGCTTCTAGAAGTTGACTGGCATATAACCTGTCTCGTTTCTAGGGCTTATTCCATATTTTCCTGCTCTAGATTCACCATTCTCTCATGTACCTGCCATAACATCAACGTTTGAGTATTGGGTAATTGGTAATGTGCAGAACCAAATTTATCTTGACATTTATCTTGTACGTATAAAGATTGTTTGTGCTAGTGATTAGCCGACATGTGATGCATTTTTCTCTATACAGGTGTAAAATACATAATACGTTGCCCCCAGATATTCAAGGAATTTAGCCATGAAAAAAATGACTTACCTTAAAACTTTGTTACCATTGTCTCCAACGTAGTAGGCCAATTGGCTATGTGTACAACTATCTCATAAATGTACTGCTCACAAAAAGTAGCGGCGAAATATATATCACATTCAGTTTGGAGGTGCTGATTATTTTCCCCGAAATTTTGGGTGTCCCTTTGTATAATCTAAAAACATACTTACGCATAAAAATATATTTTGCAATTCGACACTTTTACGCTAGTGCCTACTTATTCATGTATGTAATTAGAGGAAATTAAGTTATAACATTTTAGGGGTAATTATCTGTATATAGGTGGCGTTCAATGTATATATATATATATATATATATATATATATATATATATATATATATATATAGAGAGAGAGAGAGAGAGAGAGAGAGAGGGAGTGGACATAGATAGATGCATAAAGATATACAGAAATGTGCATGAGTACATATCCTATACAGATGCTTATGTATGCTGCGTTCATATACCAATATATCTATGCGTGCACGTACACACACAAACACTTCGAATATACGTCTGTCTGTCCGTCTGTCCATCCGTCTGTCTCTTTCTCTTTCTCTCTCTCTCTCTCTCTCTATATATATATATATATATATACATAGTATAAAATTACCCCATATACAATAAATTATTATGATACTATATAAAATAACAGACTACTTGTAGTATGACACCGTCCTAAAAATAATAAAATAAAGCAGTATAGTTCAATTACATAGCTCAAAGGAGAGGTTGAGCAACGCTGCTCGGTAGCCATATCAATACAACTCTTCTTTTTTGAATCCCCTAAACGGTCACATGGTAAACAACTGTTGATCCAACCGAGAAAAATTCACGCATAATAGGATATAGTCAGTAGGTATTTCATGTGTTACCTTTCAGCATACAACTATATACCAGGGATAAGAAAACAATTTTCTTAGTTTACGACGTTTACGTCAAATTCCAATATGCTTTTTCGATATGAAATGATGTAAATTGTTTGTTTCTCTGCTGTTGTATATCAATGTGAGTGTAATATCCAAAGTTCCTCAAGAGACAAAATATTTTCATATAAGATGAAAAGTTTTTCCCGAATAGACGCAAAAAATGTGATTGATTAAATATAGGGAACTAAATTTGGACCACTTTAAGAACATCAGAAGTCAGGGCAAAAGGTGAACATTTTTTTTCTCAAATGTCAGTAACAAAGATGGTGAATCCCGAATTTCCGGTTAAAACTCTGGGAAACAAACAACTCACAAGAGTAGACATCTCATGTGACATTAAAAACCATGACAACGATAAATGTTGTCAAAATTGGCCCAAAAACCAGTGACGAAAGGCGGGAAAGATGGCACTGCTAGCGTCAGTTATAGGCTTGGCGGGAAAGAAGTGAAAACTGAGGTTAAAAAAAATGTGTCATTAGACTATCTTATATTTGTCGTCTTTTTTCTATCTTGCAAATAGAAAACGATCGAAAAAAAAGACAAATATAAAAATCGGAAGCATTCTTTTACAACTTTGATTGCTTTTTCAATAGAGAAAAACAGAGAAGAACGTTTGTTTTTTCAATTTTTTTCCTCTCTTTGTTGTAACCAAGCCTTGGAGTGGATCCAGTACATAGAGGAGATCTTTTATTTCTTTTCCTTTCCCTCTTTGTACTTGTATTCTGTCCGGTTCATGATCTTTTCATTTTCTTTTTTTTCACTTCTTTTTTTATTTCACTCCTTATTCTTTTTCTCGAATGTTTTCTTTTCTTTTCACTTCTAATCTCCCGACCCTTTCCATTTTTACATTTCTTCTTCTTCTTCTTCTTCTTCTTCTTCTTCTTCTTCTTCTTCTTCTTCTTCTTCTTCTTCTTCATCTTGTCACTCATCCCATCATTTTTCATCTTTCTTCCCTCCCCTTATCGTCAATGTTCATTTTCTTCATCATTTTCTTCTTGTTTCAAACTTTTTTTGACTGCCCTTCTTCCAATCTTCTCCCTTGCTGCCTTACACATTGCACCTCTACCCCCAGACATGACAGACAACAAAAGTCTTGGCACTAATTACACTAAAAATAACCGCAGTTCATTAAGTCGATAAATGATTTTGTTAATACAACCTGGCATCGGCAAGACGGGAACATTTTTGATTGGTCCCACCAGACCCTCCGTTCCCTTCACCAAACACTTTTTGAGGGATTTATTTGTGCCCTCCCCACTTCACCGTGTAAGTTTGACGCAAGCTCAGTTTAGCGTGTGGTCCATACACATACGTGTGGACCAGGACAAAAATTCCGACCAGTGTCACAAAAGCGTGAGAAATGTCCATCCCTCGCCTTTAAATACTATGGGGAGATGCTGCCGAAAATCGTATTTCTCTGGACTGGTCATGATATACATTTTGTAGCCATTCTTTTGTTCAACGGCACGAGCAACCAGTTTAAAAGTGAATAGTAGTCATTCAAGAATGGCGAATGTAGGATACAGTCTTGACTTTCCAGCTGAAGTTCACCATCACTGCTCATCTCCCTATTGACATTGTCTTCAGATCAGATAATTCAATTTACACATCATTGATTTCATTTCTGGGATCATGAACATTGTGAAGGAGTGAATACAAGAATATATGATGTGGATGCATTTTCTTCTGGTATTTTCAAATTGTTTCAATAAACTGGGTTTGTAGTAATAATACTTCTGTCCGAAGACTAAGCCTAAGCGCATCAATGAATGCATCAACAGTGACAAAGTTCTTAGCTTTGCAGCAGGATGTGTATAACACCATCTTATATGATATTCCCTCATCTCAAAAATTCAGGGGGAAACAAATCGCTTCGCACAAGA
This sequence comes from Thysanoteuthis rhombus, assembly GCA_963457665.1. NCBI lineage: Eukaryota > Metazoa > Mollusca > Cephalopoda > Oegopsida > Thysanoteuthidae > Thysanoteuthis > Thysanoteuthis major. The sequence goes on from OY735201.1 coordinate 24,686,253, forward strand.
CAAGCTTTCAGACTATCGAACTACGATAGGTGCCCTAACAACTTTATTTTCTGAGCTTTGGTTTGTCTGACATTAGGTGTGAAGATATTTATAGTGCCTGGTATTCCCAATAAGTTACTTATCTAAACATCAAAAAAAGTTAATCGTTCCTTCAATTCGGTGATCAGCTTAGGACCAGTGCTTTCAGCATAATTTGACCAACAAACAAGATCAATATTATGAATATTTAATGAACTTTCTTTCAAATTTCTGTTCGCGTCTTCTTCTTCCACCTTTCTTACTTAATTAATTTTTTTCTACACCTCTTCTACCCATTTTTGACATTTGTATTCCTTCCTTCTTACGTATAACCTTTTCTTCTCCTATTGTTCTGTCTTTTCTAAAAAAGAATATACCTCCCAACTAACTTCATCTTCCCTTTGCTTCTTCTCCATCCCTTTTCTTGCTCTAACTTTTCTCTTTTCCGCCCTTTGTGAACTCATTCCTTGCCTCATACATATATAACTCATACATCCTCAACTTGACAACGTTTCTGTTCATTTTCGATTTAAACTCACATTTCCCCTTTAACACCCTACCCTGACAAGCATTTGTTCTTTTGATTGTCAGAATACGAAGCAGAATCATAAATTAAAGAGATCGGTCATTTTTCGAATTTAGAAAGTATTTGAAATCTTTTAATGAACGAATTTCCAATTTTCAAAAAGTGTTCATCTGATCGGTAACAAATATATGAGACTGTGTTGTATAACACACTATAAATGTATGTTGGCTCATAAGAAATACATAGATAATTATTAAGCAAGGATAGTGATATACAGGTGTCCTCTGAGTTAACCTACCAATTATTTTTCGTTTGCTATAATTTCGATTTAGAAGAAAAAATCTCCCTGTTGTTTTTTCCCCCATTCTTGTTTCCTTCTTGGACTTATTTGTGCTCATTTGTTTGCTCTCCTCTTTCTTGCTGCATTATGCTGAGCCGTTTTCATGATCCTTCATCATAACAGTTCTTATTGCAATGCAGATTCCATTTTACTCACCTAAACACGGTTTCCAATACTCATGAGTCCTCCCCTCCCCCTACCTTCCCTTTTACGGAATGCTGATGGTCACTGCCACTCAATCATATAAGTGCAGTGGTTCCTAGGAGAGCACACTGACATATGTACCATGGAGCAGCGTATGCAAGAGAGAGAGAGAGAGAGAGAGAGAGAGAGAGAGAGAGAGAGAGAGAGGGGTCCTGGTGCACAGCACGGTCCTAACTTAGTGAGATATTCCGTTAATCTGTTACTGAGCATCAAACCTCAGAACAATCTTGTAGCTGCATACAGCACCAGGTATTCCCACGGGGGGTCATCCATCCGAATAATAACCAGGCGTCGCTTACCTTCCTTGATTGTACATGAAGTGTGTTGGTGTGAAGCCTTATGAATCCTCATTAATGTTTTCATTATTATCATCTCATCTTCAATTAGTGGCATTATTCAATGATTACCTCTGTCGTTACGTATTATCTTCTTATCTGATCTGAATTTATGATTACATCAGCAGATGATCATCATTAAAAATTCATGCAATACAACAATGATGGTAAATGCATTAGCCGATTCTATTATCGTATTTATTTTTATCAGAAATAGTTTTAGTATCAGAAACAAGGATAATATTTTTCTTATGTGTCTCATATTTTATTATTAACATTCGTTGTGACCTTTTCCAAGGTTTAACCATTATTAATTATTTTTGTTACTAATAATTATTCTTTAAATTGAATTATAAGAAACACTGTAATTACAGTTCTGACAAAGATCATTACAATTCCCTTTTTTGTAATAATTTGCTCAATCTAAACTAAATATATGGAGTCTGTCCGGAAAGAACCCGGATATTTTGAATATTTCGAGAACAAGTTACATGACCAAGATGTGACAACACAACCATTCAGAGGTAACTTTATCGCGTATGTGTGCACACTAGCCTGTGAATCGTCAGTGAGCTTGTGTACTATGAAACTGTTGCAATCACTATGATAATCATAACAATACTCCCGGCTTTTTGCAGTTGAAATTGGAAAGATTCCAGACCGTGAATAAAATTGAGGAGAATGAAATAAGGGAGATGATGATTATTCCGAAATCGGACTTTGCAAACTATTCTCAAGGGACGCTGAGATATACGTATGAAGTACCAGGGGAGTACTTTGAGGGGACTTGGGCGCTCTTTCCCCCAGGTAAGCTATTTCTTCGTTCATATTTAATGGCTGTATGCTTTTAGGATATGTCATGTATCCAGTGCGTACCCCTAACAACCGAATGGAACGAAGTGTCTTGTAGGAATGTTACGGTGTGGGGGATATGGGGCCAAGTAAGCAGTGCGAATGAAATGAATGGTAGTGAGTATTGGATAGAATCTTTTTGGCTCATCTCACGAATGAAGGTCAAATGACACAGTTGCTGATGACAAGGTAGACGTGGGGGGGAGGGCAAGTTGGCGTTGCAAAATTCAAACAAAGAACCGTTAGTTTAGGCGCAAAAAGTTTGGGTGAGAGGATTTCGATTTTTCGTTGATCACACTAACTGCCAACATCAGGTTGAACAAGAATAAGAACGGGGAGAGGGAGAAGAATAGACAGAGAGGCGGGGGGGGGGGTAAAGAAGCGAAAAGTAGTTCGAAACTTTTGATAGGCAATTGAAATTTCGATAAAATCCATTGTTTTTGAAAGCCTGCAAAAACTCCTATTTACAATTTCCGCTCGGTTTCTGCATGTGAAAATTGGCTGTTCCCTCCTCGCTCTTGGAAAAACGTAAAGAAATGAAACTAGGTTTTAATTTCAACTACGAGGACTCATTGTTGCTTATTTGAATAGCTTGCAAAATATCCTCTCTCCACAAATAAACAATTGCAGATTCCAGAAATGCTGGTTGGTGCTTCATTCTACTTCCACACTGTCCTCTCCCCCGACATTTTCATCCGTATGTTCTGATCTTTGTTAAACAGTCCATGTTTTATTGGTTGTCAGCGGTGGTCACGGAAACAACGCGGCAGTCGGTTGCATATTTTCGCAACATGTGTCAATACATATGCACTACGTGGCAGATTTCGGAATTCTGATGTTTTCCAATTTTCCCATTCGATTCAATAGGATTGTTTTTTTTGGGGGGGGGGGGTTCAACTTTAAAAGAAAAAAAAATCTAACGGAATTATGACGGAGTCTTTTGTCTGGCTTTTTGCTTCGTCCAGCGATATCTTAAACTAATTCCTTTCAACCATTTTTCTTTTCTTCGTTTTAATTCACAAACTTTCCCCCTCTTGGGGCCTTCTATACGCCCCCCAACAAACTAGGAATTCATAAATCTTGTTAGACCTCATGCATCATTTTTAAAGTTCAGGTTTAGGGGGTATTTTCATGAAGAAGAGATTGTAGAGCGCGGATTCTCCAAGTAAAAACCCATATGGTTGCACTATCATGTACTATTTACTGTATTGCAAGATATTTCGATATTCAATTGTGATAATGCAGGAGAAATATATTAATAATCAGAAACTTCATCTAATTTGGCTATCTAGTGCCAAGAGTATTTGTATATTTTAATGCACCGATAAAATCTATAATATTTCGTGGTTTTTTTGTTACGATGTGATAGATTAGTATCATATTTCGAATTTTCTCATTATAATTACAATATAATTGCTAGTACGTTCTATGACTTATGATCAGGCAGCCATGTTCATATTTATCATTGTTGTTTTTCTGAGAAAAATGTTAGATCCCTAAGTTCATTTACCGAGAGTTTATGTGTGTCATTGTGCCATTTCTTCATATAAATCTAAAAGAGCGATAAAGATATACTGTCAACTTATTCTACACTCGAGTGGAAATCGTGGGAGACGGCTTAGTATTTAACATTTCAGTAAGATGTTAGAAAAAAGCCCCCAAGAAGCTAAGCCTCCAGTCCCCCAAATGTCTAGCTACGTCTCTGATTACACGCTGACTCAGCTTCTTTTCAATGCATTTCTTCAGACCCAACATGCAGATTCTATCATTTATTTTTTCATCCAGTAACTCTATGAGTTATCATCAAATTCAAAGTTTGATTTTGAGAAAATGGAAATAGATTCCTTGAGCTTCTAAAT
>OY735201.1:24692886-24715386 GCA_963457665.1 Thysanoteuthis rhombus
AAGGCTGAGTGACAATAAGTCTCCCCAGGTCTTCAGCTAACGTCTCCTCTCTCTTTCGCATATCATGACAGAGCTACAATTCGTTGCAGTACTTATATCTCTAGCACCTTCCTCCGTGTCCGTGCAGTTCCCAGTAGTGCTGTGGTCTGTACGGTCTCTATCCTTCCCCTAATCTCGATCTCCTCCAGTCTCACCCTCAGCGTTTTGGGGACAGTTCGTAGTGCGCCCACTATGACCGGTACTACCTTGGTTTTCATGTTCCACATTTTCCTTAACTCTCTTGCTAGGTCCTGGTATTTTCCCCTTTTTTCACTCTCCTTCTTTTTTACTCTATGGTCTGCAGGTACAGCCACGTCTACTATTTGGCAGGCCTTCCTTTTTTTGTCAACTATTACTAAGTCCGGTCTTCTTTCCTGGATGAGGTGGTCAGTTTGGATGTCAAAGTCCCAGAGTAGTTTGTGGTTGTCATTGTCCAAAACTGCCTTTGGCTTGTGCTGATACCACTTTTCCACATGGCTGAATCCCATTTGTTTGCTTAGTTCCCAGTGTATAATCGTTGCTACTCTATCGTGTCTATGCTTATACTCCTTCTGGGCGAGTTGACTACATTCACTAGTTATGTGGTTTACTGTCTCACCTCTTTCACCGCACATGCGGCATTTGCTGTTTGTCTGTGTTCTGTCGATTTTTGTTTTTATGTAGTTTGTCCTTATGCTTTTGTTTTGGGCTGCCATGATGAGCGATTCCGTTTCTCTCTTAAGGTTTCCTTTTCGTAACCACATCCATAATTTCTCGTCTGCTACATCTTGTATCTGTCTTTTAAACTCGCCGTACAATTTTTTCTCTTCCCATCTTTCTTTTCTTGTTTGCTGTACTGTTCCATCGTTTTCTACTTTATTGTTTGTTGCACAATCTCTTGCGCTTTATAATTTCTTCACTATTTGTTTGCACATACCTTTCTAGGACTACTTTAGCTCTCTGGGCACAATCTTCTGATGAGCCCACTGCCACCTTCTTTTCTCTTAACGTATAGTCTATCTGTATCATCTCTGGGGTGTAATGCTTTATGCATTGTCATAAGTTTCCTTGTTCGCCTATCCATTGATTGGAGCTCTTCCTTTGTCCATCCTAGGAATGGTCCTGTATACCTAACTACTGACACAGCCCAGGCGTTCATTCCTTTTATTAGATTTCTGTTGTTTAATGTGGTTTCTAATATTTTCCTTATCCTTCTGAGGTATTCTCTTTTTATTTTCTCCTTCATCTCTTCCCGTTTTATCGTGTCACATTCAAGGACGCCTAGGTATTTGTATCGGTCTTGTACGGTCAATGCCCTAATCTTGCTGTTGTCCGGGAGTTCGATTCCTTCAGTCATTGAAAGCCTTCCTTTGTGCATCACCATGATTGCGCATTTTTCTATTCCAAACTCCATTCCTATGTCCTCACTATATTTTCTTTTACTTCGTTGAATAGAGTCTCAAGCTCTCCCCTGTTTTTTGCGAACAATTTTATATCGTTCATGTACATTAGGTGGTTGACCTTTTCTTTTGTTTTAGAGAAGTGGTATCCTTTGCTGTTTTTCAGGATTCTGTTGAGCGGTATCATTGTTAGAACAAATAATAGTGGGGACAACGAGTCTCCTTGGAAGATTCTCCTCTTTATCCCTACTTCTGCTAGTTTGTCCCCTGCGGCTGTCAAGTCTACTTTCTAGTCTTCCATCGAATTACCAATGAATTTAACCACCGGTACGCTAATTTTGAACATACTAAGGCATTCGAGTATCCAGCTATGTGGAATCATATCGTACGCTTTTCTGTAATCTATCCATCCCATTGCAATATTCTTTCTCCTTTTCCTCACTTCTCTTAAGATCATCTGGTCTACGTAGAGTAAATCATTTGCCCCTTTGGTTCCTATCCTACACCCTTTCTGTTCTTCTGGTAGTAGTCCCCTTCTATCCATTGACATGTATATTCTCTCTGCTATTTGCTCGGTCAGGATTTTCCACATAAGTGGTAGGCACGTGATTGGTCTATAGTTGCTTGCTATGTTCCCCTTTCCTGGGTTTTTTTAGATGAGGGTGGTTCTGCCTTTGGTCATCCATTCTGGTACCTTGCCTTTGTTTAGACAATTTTGGAGTAGGTGGGTGAGTCTGCTGTGTAACGTGGTGAATTTCTTGAACCAATACCCATGGATCCCATTGGGATCCGTTGCTTTCCAGTTGGCTACTCTCCTAAGAGTACGTTTCAATGTGGTTTCATTCAGTAATATTGGTTCTTGTCTATATCTTCTAGTTCTTTTCTCATGTTTCCTAACCATTGCGGTGTTACGTTGTGTCTTTTTGGGCGCCCCCATATGCTATTCCAATAGTTCTTAGCCTCTGTGGCATCTGGTTTTATGTCCTGCCTTCTTTCTCCGTTTAAATCTTGGTAAACCTTTTTCTTATTATTTTGGAATGTGCGGTTTTGTGTGTATTGGGCTGTTCTTAGTCTGTATCTTTTCAGTCTTGCCTCTTTGGCTAATCGCTTTCATCTATAATATCTTAAGGATAGTGTGAATCAAAATCGTATTACTATCAAACTTACGGACATCACTAGATGTTTCATAATGTTATCTTCATTCTTTACTTTCGCTTGCAATACTTTAGTAATTACATAGATTATACAAATGCAGACTAACCTATATGTGTTGGGCTGCTACATGCTGATTCCATACTCTGATAATCCAGTTACGGTATTAAAATCGCCTCTTTTAAGACTATTATTAGTTGCTCAATTATGTTTTTTCTTTTGATACATCTATGCATATGTTCATGACTGTCCACAATATATCTCCATACCTATCTTTAGATTTCGATTGAATTTTATGGTGGAATAGACAGTAGGCCACTAAACAAGTGATTCAGTTTTGTAGTGGATCATTGCACAATTACATCCCTCGAAAATGACTTGCACTCTGAGCATTTTTCTAGTTTTATCGTACATTTTTTCAAAATACCGAATCAAAACATTTTCCTGGCACCCATATTTATTTTCCTGATACTATTTCTCGACTTTTCAGAACTGAACAATTGAAAACTAAAGATTAATATGATTTTTAATAGCTTCATGCCACCACATCCAATTGTATGGGAGAATTTTAATGAATAATTAATAGTATTAGAATGAAATGATCACCAAAATTCTAGATATCCTGGGAAGGGGAGGGATGACACCATTGAGTTACTGCCTCGAGTGACACCAAACATAGGCCTGCCCTAGCCTCAATGAGAACAACATTCTCCTGTCAACCAAAGAAAAGTTTCTGGTCGACATTTCTGGAAGGATACTAAATGCAATGGATACCTATGGAGGCTGGATAGCACGGCAGACAAAACGTTGTGATTATAACGAGGAAACTACCCTGGAATATAGATGTATAATTGTTCGGAAACATGTCAATATTGAGAGATTAGACTACATAATGATTTTTCGCTTGTATTTATATCGGGGAATATACTACACGTCAGTTTATATCAAAGATTGAATTGGGGCAAATACAAAGACATACAACATTTCTACATAACTCAACAAAAGTTCTTCAAGTGGTCTGTGGGGGAAATAATGCTGCTAATTATCTATTCATTCATTTAATCACCATTGCTGATTTGATAGTAGCCATTTTAACATGTTTTACTAGTCTTAATTTAGTTGCCCGATAATTCCTTCCCTACAAAACCTTCAATGGGAGAAGTGGACCAAAAGTAAAAACAAAAAAAAAATCTTCAAACCATTTCTGTTGGCGGATGAATGCAGTGAACTACGCTTATCCTTCTCTTCGAATTAATGGAATATGAAAACCATTCAATTACTTAATCAGAATGGACAAATGATAACGCACCATAATCCCATGGCACTTGTAATTCAATTCTAAATCACCAGATAGTCAGTCCGTCATAGTAACCACTAAGCATCATACATGAATCGGGTATAAGTACGTATTCCATTCAGTTTTATTCAATCGAATTGATTCCATCTAATCTAAACAATTTTTATTTTCTCTTTTTCAAATTATTTTGTTAGAAAATAATTTTTAGATTGTCCAAAATGTAATGAAGAATATCCAAGCATTGCTTTTGATAATCAAGTGTATCTTTAAATGTCGTTTTTACGAAATTGATATTCTAAATTTCATCTGATAACAACGACAGTTCCATTATTTTTTCGTATGGGTTTTTGCATCAACCAATTTTGATAAGATAAACATGTCAGTTTTGAACAAAAACAAAGGAAGACTGAATTGAAATTGATTGTCATTCCGTATAAAATGCCCAAACGGAAATCGAAAATATTCACAGGGTTGTAAGACAATAAGAAAGAACATTCTCGTTTTCTACATATCTGAAAATTGGAATGTGGAAAAAATCGTTCTCAAGATCAAATATCACATGGTAGACCATATACAGAAAGATTCCATACATACACACACACTCATGCCCCCCCCCATTGATTTTCTCTGGTTCACTTCCATTGCACTTCACCAGGCTTTGCAGTGGAAGTCATTATTTTTGAGATGCTCTTTTTGAATTCATGACCTACATGTGTATTTGAGTGACCCTACTTATCAGATGTGCCCCTGCTGCTCATTTGTATTTCGTTTATTTTTGTCTGATTCTTTCTTCTATGAAAGAACTGTAGATTCTTCTATGGATAAAAGTGAGAGAGGAGGAGAAAAGGAAACATCATGTAATTATCGATATAGGATCATTAATATAAATCCAAAATCCGAAAAAATCGGAATACGAAGAATCGTCCGATCCCAAGGGTTTAAGACAAGGGATCGTGTACCTGTACCTGCTGGCACTTCACTTCGATTTTTGCTCTGCTGTGTTCAAAAAGAAAATTAAATCAAGGAAAAAAAATTTCTTCCTAAATTCTAGGAGTTTTAAAGTTTTCACACCATTCTTGAATGTTTGTATGAGAATACCAAGAATTATTTCAGCTTTCAGTTTTGCTTAAGATTAATTTTAACAGGGTGTCTCTAAATCATCAATATTTGGTATTCCATAGCGTTCATAGCATACTAGAAACTAAAACTTTTGCAAGTTACATTTTTTTTAAACAATTAATCCCAATATCTGTTTTATTTTTCACCTTTTAGAAGTTAATTTTTGCTTGTTTACCCCCTTTTATCTTACATAATTTTGATTGATTGTTCAAGTTGAAAAATTACCTATAATAACAGCCCACAGGTGTAGTCCTGTTTTGTTTTCACGAAAACAATCTATTTTTATACCTATTTGGAATTAGAATGGCAATTAAATTTAAAGAATAATCTACAACCTTTATGATCTATAAAGGATTCAGTAACAAATTTTCATCTGAACAATGAATTCGATCTTTTTTCCTTCGATAACTGGAACACAGAATGACTATCTGTATAAAAACCCGTATCATCATCATCATCATCATCATCATCATCATCATCATCATCATCATCAGTCTACTACCGTCTGTATGATTCTCCAGAAATCTCTATCATGGGCGTTGCGAAGAGAATATACTTTGAACTGAGTCTAATTTGTCTATCAATCTTGTATTCTACAGGTCTCGGTTTGGCATGTGATCTCTGGGGATCCATGTTGTCAGTTGTGATGTCCGTCAATTACCTGCCATCCTTGCAAAATGACCAGCCCATTATCACTTTTACAGTTTTCCGATGGATTTTATGATGGCTGTTTTTCCCATAATATATTGGACCCTTTTGTGATATTTCCATAGGAGATTGAGCATGATTCTTTCATGTGCACGTTGCATGCATCTCAATTTAAGGATCAGTCTCTTGGTTGGGTTCCATATTTCAGCTCCATAGGTGACTTCTCTTTAGGACAAATGAGAATTTTGTATTCTGAAAGGTTGGGTTTGCCATGCTATTGTGATTCTTTTGCACACTCTTTCTTTTCTCGAGTATTCCATGGATATTTGTTGTCCTCTGTAGATGCGATCGTCTATATTCTCTAGTTTTACGTTTGATCGGTGCATGTCTATTTCAGACATGTTTGTTGCACATGACCATTGTTTTGCTGGAGTACATATGAAGGCCAACTCTCTCACTTTCTTCATTCAGTTCATTCAACATTAATTGAAGGCCGTGAAGGTTCTCAACAAATAGGACGATGTCGTCTGCTAATCTGAGGTTGTTTTTGTGTTCGCCGTTCATTTCGATTCCTTTATTTTCCCAATCTAGGTTTTGGGAGATCGTTTTAAGGTAGACCGTGAAGAGTTTGGGTAAACTGGTTTCACCTTGTCTTACTTCTTTTTGTGGCTAAAATTGGTCGGAGTCATTATGTAGCCCGATGGAAGAGATGCTGCAACGATATACATGTTCCAGTTCACTGACATATATAGGGTCTACACCTTGTATGGTGATAACTTCAACGACTTTGGAAATGTCAACTGACTCGAAGACCTTCTTGAAGTCAAGAAATGCTACAACGGGTGTAGATGCAGTTAAGTAGGCTTATTGGCCTGTAGTTATTGACGTTTTTCGTGTTTGCTTTTTTATATAACAGCATTATGATAGCGGTGTTCCAATCTTTAGGGACTTGACTTTTTTAGGCATAGGTTAAATAGAATAGCTAGTCTCCTACTGATAATCTTACCAGCTTTTTGAATAAGTCTACGGTGATGTTAAATAGTTCAGGGACATTTTTTGGTTTGATGGCTTATCTAACCCTCCATCGGGTATTTTCTGGGAAATCTTAAAACTGATTGCTCGTGTCTTGCACATGTTGTTCGTTGTTTTGTAGTCTTTGTCTGGAGGAGCAGAGTTTTTGATAGATTTCTTGGGCACCTTCGAAGATCTGGTGTCTGTTTATACGTCTCCATTTTCTCCAACTTTACTAATATGTTTCCTCCCCGTATTGAAAGTTCTGTTGATGGCTTTGAAACCCTGATCTTTTTCAAAGTTTGTTTTGATTGCTGTCGTGTATTTTCTTTTGACTCCTCTTCGTTTCTGTTGGATAGTTTTATCAAGTTTGGGTGCTTCAATTTTCTCTCTTCGTGTTGTCGGTGGCTTGGGATTTCTGCTTCTTTTCCACGAGATTCTTAGTTTCATCTCAGATACTACTGATGAGTTTGTATGCTCTTTGGTTTAAACATAGTGGCGGAATCAGTTCGAAAAGTAGTTGCTTTGTTGATCAATTCGTTGATCTTGGTCTCGTTCTTTTCTGCTTCAGTCGGAAATTTATATTTATTTTTCAGTTCAAGCCTGAAGAATAGTGTGAGCTCTTTTGGTATTTTCAGTGGTCACAGCTTGATGAGGAACATTTTCCTGCGTTCTTTGTTGATGATAATTTGAATTTTTACATCTTACCATTCTGTGGTCGCTTCCTACATTGACTACAATTAGGACGTTAGGATGTGGTTGACAGTGTCGTTTTTGTCCGTTAGGATGTAGTCTATTTTGTTCTTGGTTTTATAGTCGGGGCTCTTCCAAGTCCAAATTTTTTTTTGGGGGGGGGGGTCTCATCTTGAAGAGGGTGTTTATGATTTTACCGATCTCGTTCCGTACTTTGTTTCTGAACTCGCAGATGCAAAATCCATTTCCTTGTCCCACCTGTGCGTTGAATTATTTTCTGTTATTAAGGAGTTATCATGGAGTAAGGAGTTCAAGTCATCGTGGAAGTTATCTATATCATCTTTGGTGGACTTCTAATTGGGTGCGTAGACTTGAATGATACTCAGTTTGTACTTTTTTGAGAGTTGTACAGTGACACTGGACATGCGGTCTTAGATATTCAAAGTAAATTTCGGATATTGTGTCTCCTTAAAGATCTGGATGAGAAAAACGGGTTTAAAAAGACCCAAACACCATCGTTTGTGAGAGGCATTTTCAGTTTGATTATGTAACTGTGGTTGTTAAGGGTAGAGCATGACCCAAATATCCACCATCTATATTTAATAGATTTACCTAGAGTATTACCAAGTCCTGCACCGAAACCAAGGGCAACGAACGCAGACTTTTGCTTCTGCGTGAACAGTGCAAAAGGATGAGTTTACATACTTTTTAGAAAAATGAATGAATAAATAAAAATGAAAAATCTGAAAATTTGTTTGCTAATATTGATCATCATTGTGCTAATGGTTATATGGTCGATATTGAAAAATCAGCTATTTTCTTCGGACGTATTCAAGTTTTTTCTTTCCTTTCGAAAAACTGAATAATGGTTTTCCAGCACTGGTTGCTGACTGTCGAAGCGACACATTACCTCAGTAAATTAATAATTGTTCAGAAGAAAAATGTTTGGAAAGAACTTATCAAAGTTATGTCATCTGAGGTAATTGGCAAAAAGATTTATGAGTCCAGAATTCTTGTCAGAGCTTCTGAATATTCTGTAACATCTAAATCTCTGTATAACAGATTTCGAGATGATTGCAAGCTAGCCAGCGGGAAAACGCTTACGAATTCAACATCAAAAGTATCGAAATGAGATGATTTGAATTTACTTTGAGATATTTAGCCAGATATTAGAAAATAAAGATAATGCATCATCATAGCTGATTAAGTTTAATGCAGGGCTAGTTTATAATACCGTGGAGACGACTTATTTGGTTTTGCAGAAGATTCTGAGAATTTAGCAAAAACAGTATTGGGTATTATGATAGGTATTTATATGATGAATCCAAATTTCTGATCAACATGATCCCAATAGCCAAACTAGATGCAGCATTTTTATACAAAAAGGTAACAAATATAATCAATTTAATCAAAAATTTTAATTGGCATGCAATTACGGTTATATGTGACAATGATCGCACAAATCAAGGTTTCTTTAGGAAATCTGACACTTGCAATTACTCCTCAGGTAACTAGAATGGTTTACATTTGGTCTTTGATTACGAAGCTTGTTCAGAATTACTGTTTCATTCTCAAGGTAAGACTATGTCAGTGAAACTATTTTCTGAGCTTGAAAAACTTAAATTCTTGAGCTACCAAAACTGACGGAAGTAGCGATTCACCCCAAATCAGTTGAAAGACAAAGAGTTTCTAGCTGTTCGAAGGTATTTTTTGACGCAACAGTCGCTGAAAATAAAATTCACCTATAGTTAAATGGCGATGATACAGGAGACACCGTTCCTTTCAGTGGAGAAATTTTAAATTTCGGATAATTGCTTGCCCGAAAGAAGTTCAGGGAGACGTCCTTACAAATGATCTTCTTGTATGAGTCATATCAGATTTAAATGATGAAAATTCGATATTTATGGCTAATTTTAGAAACCTTGCAAAACAAATGACGGGAAGCAAGGGAGAAAAAAGAATAAAATCATTCACAAAAGAAACTAATACAGCCATTAAGCATACATGCAATGATCTGATTGATCTTTCTGGATATTTTACTCAAAAGTGAGTTTGATTTTATAATTCATGAAGAATTAAAAAAAACAATTTGCTAGATTGAGATAAGGTTCTGGTGGTGCATATATCATTTACGTACAAAATGTTATTGAGAAATTTCATATCAATAAAAGGAAATTATTCCTTCATACGAAAGTCGATGTAACATTGTATCACATTGATCCAGGATATAAATGCTTAAAATGTGGATATTCGTAGGATGAAATAGCATACTGAAAATTTAATCACTTATCAGACCTAGGAACAGGCATCGCCAAAGATATTAAAATGACACTTTTTTTTATGTTGCAGGATATGTTGCTAGAAAAGATTGTCCGACAGACGATGAAGTATTAATGAGTAAACTTTATTGTCTAGAGTATGGTGATATTGAGTTACATGTGGAAACTAAAGGACTCGCACAACAGGTTTTGATGTTATCTTCCTTGTTTATGAGTATGTTCTGTTGCTGAATACTTTTGAGTTTTTATTGTCCGACTTTTTTCAATCGGAGCAGCATTCAACATTCCTCATTCATCATGCATAGATACCAATCTTTGACTCACTCACACAGTGGATTACGAATTATCATTATCATATTAAGGATTTGATTCATATTCACTTTTGATTCTATCAATCCATTCTACTGGTATAAATCCTGTAACCAAGTCTTTTCTTTTAATCCGACCAACATCTTAGTAAATCGTTTTATCCACATTTACTATTTTAAAAAAAGGCAAATTTATTATTCCTGAGTCTCATTTCCTTTTCAAAGAATATTTCATTGCTTCGTAGAGTACTTTTGTAAAAGTCGAAATCACTTTCAGATTTAATCATACTAGTAAGTTTTCTGTTGTACTACTTACTGATCAATGATGATAATAATAAGTGATCATTAGAAACAGACTCATTATTATATTATGGCGTAATAATGTACTTACTTTTGTTGAATAAGATGATTTTGTGCACTTTACTTCTATTGTGGAGTATGGGATCCTTGGGTTGTGCCTTCGTATTTTCATATAACAATATCTTGGAAAAAGTGTCTTCGGTGTGGAATTTTGATGATGATAAATTAGTGATGAAATATTAACAGTAAAGTTTCGATGAGTCCCCCACTTCAGGAAAATCAAAAGAAATTTTGATTATTGATAACAGAAATTTGTATAAATGTCTACATAGTTGTTTTGAGCACAATATTCTGCTCTTCATGGCCAACTGTTGTCTGCCTTCGAAGTTAACCTGTTTGTTGTCAAAATGAACCTTCTATTCAATTAGCGGACATGATTTGATCATGTCGGTCTTCCACTTCAAAAAATTTCTGTAGAAATAAATTTGCTCTGCTTAGTCTGTTACAAGGCCACATAGATTTTCATGATACCCAGTTAGGATGGAACTTGCACGTATCCTGCAAAACCAACATCCTATTTATTACACTCCAACTAACAGGATTATTGTTGAAAGATCAGCTTCTCAACTTCTTTTTGAACATTAGGTGTAATAAAATAAACGTGGTTAGTTGATCGAATGCGTATTACTTCTGGGAATCTTTTGTGTAAAGTTGGTGATTAAGGAAAAAGACTTCCACTGGTTTATATAAAAAATGTAACTATTATAAAAAATCAATTCAATGACAAGAAATTGCTTAGAATGGATAATAGTAACCGATCTAATGATTCTATTCAACTGTTTGTATTAGATACATTAATCATCTGAAGAAATTGTGTCAGCCTCATGTCAAAGACAAAAGTTGCATGGCTGGTAAGCCTCTTGATTCTGACACTTCCCAAATGATTGAACCATCCATTCATTAAGTTTAGTTTCGCAAAAAAATATATTTCTAACGGCACTTGGATTCCTCAAATGACCCAAGTACCAAATAGGTTGGACTCTGCTCAACTTCGTTGATCAGACGAGAGGCTTTCAATGTGATTTAACCATAGACTTTTTAGTGTCACTTATATTCGCCAATAATTATTTTTGAAGAGTATATAAAAAGTTCCCTGGAAAGAAATGTCCTGATTATACCTTTTTAATTTTACAGTTAGAATATTAGAAGGTTGGAAACACCGCCTACAGAAGTCTACAAGAGTCATCAGCGCTTATGTAGAAGACAAAAATATTGCTCCAAGTGTTTTTTTCTTTTACTTTAATAAAAGTATTTACGACTGTTTTCTAGTGACTCTCTGATACATTTTTGCTCGATTTTGATGATCATGAGGTGTTGTAATGATTGCATAATGGTTCATTCTATTCATACTTCCTTTGCCTTGTGGCTTTTATCATTATGTTTCAGACACTGTAACCTCTGGGCTTCGCAAGGAGGTTATTTTATTTAAGAATATCGAATGTTGAGCTGAGAGAACACTTATCCCTATGCACACACACGTCACGACCCGTACATCTTTTTATCTGAATTGTCCTCTCAACCACGTCTATAAATGCCTCCAAGGAACTTCTGCACGTGATCACTGAACTTGAAAACTCAAACATGCTTACATTTACACCCCCACACACTTATGCGTATGCGCTTATATGCCATTGCATGTGCGTGTATGCGAACGTAAGTGTTCTGGGAACAAATCAGATGAAAAAGATCCACAGCGATCTTTGTAGAGCATTTTCAGATTTTCTTATTTTCATTGAGTGTCTAGTATATTTCAAAGTCATTATGAAAATTGTATAAAAATTCGAGTATGGCTGTTAAAGTCCGTCGCTGTACTTTAAGGCATGCAAAGGTCACGGTGAGATTGTGTACTTTTTGCAATGTGCTCATCTTGTTTCTTTACACTTTGATTTGAAACGCTAACGACATTTGACTGCTATTCGTTGATGTCAACTGTACTTGACAGTAGATTTGATTTAATTGGCTCTTCCTTCACTTTGATCAATGCTGCTTCCATAATTTGGAGTCTTCTGGTGTCATTCGTATGGTTGAATATTTTTCTATTTGTCACAAATAATTGCCGTTTGCAGTCACTGCTAAAACAACGTTCTGGATATTTTGCTAATAGCACTTTATCAAGTCAAATTTCTGGACAGTTAATTATGTACGCAAGAAAAATAATAAAACTTTTTATGACAAAAATATTTTAGACCTATTTATGAGGCAATTTGCGATTACTTTCTATCAGCTTGGTTTGATATTGATATATACGAAGTCTGACCTGAAAGTATCCAGCCATTTAATGCTAACGGAAGAATAACCTAGCTAGTGAAATGGCGTCCTAGTCTCCTTCTAAGTATGAGGTCTCACACACTTAAACTGGTCCACGATCTGAAATCTATTTAGGAAATACGCACAAGTCCCAAGGAGCCAAATTATGACTACAGGATGCTGACATACAATATTTTACCCCCTATCCCTAAAGAAACCTTGCCCAAGACATGATGATAAAGCAGGCTCAGTCAGTGTGACTGTGATGGTCACACAGTATACTAGCTCACTCAGTGACGTCTCAATACTCAAAAGACAGAGCTTCTTCATTCATGCTCTAATTGGTTGCCTAGTTGCCGTGTGACGGGGAATTGGGGGGTTCAAAATCGCTGGATCCAGACAGATGTTGGGTGTACTAATCTGCGATTAATACGATAAGAAGATTGAGTTATGTTAGTCTTACTACTCGGAAAGACCTGCTTGTCTCTGAAAGCAGCGTTCGAAATCCCAGCTTTTGCATGAGCTAGAACACAGACCTTCAGCACTCACAGGAGATATACAACTGTATCAGCCACCAGGCTGGCCCCATTTTCCCGTTTCTCTTGATTATTGAGTTAATTAACAAATGTATTTTGCATCACAGGGGATATAAAAACAATTCAAAATTACTGCTTTAGATGTAATTACTGTAATTTCTCCCTTTATCAATCTCTCTCTCTCTCTCTCTCTTTATATATATATATATATATATATATATATATATATATATATATATATATGTGCACGTGTCCCAAAAAGAGATGTCTCAGGAAAATCAAACAGATCAAAGAATGCAAGGGATGTAATTCGGAATTTGACACCGAAAGCATCACCTGCTTATACGATAAACGGATGTGACGTGTCTAGTTCAATCGAATAATCTCTCAAAGAAGTTATTCCACAATCGAGACCTGACGACACTCGACCAAGTCAATATCTGTTTTGTCTGTAGAAAACATTTTTGATCACCCAAACATTATTATTACCCCAACTGCTTGGAAAAAAAAGAATCAAAATCCTCTATATAGCGCTTTGCAGTGTGGGTTAAGTTGCAGGTAACTGCACGGAGAATGGAATTGATGAGCTGTGTGTTCAAGCCTCCGCTGGGTTAGTTTGTGTTCCCTTCGCCCAAATGGGCTGAATCCGAGTCTCCCACCAGCCCAGGATGAGATAGCTCCAGGTGAAGTGAGTAGAGCCACTTTGGTTCGTTGTCGCCCCTTGGTCTATGTCACATATTGCTAACAGACCAGTAAAGCAGGAATATGTTACGTGGAGCTCAAGCAAGGACGACCAAAGCCGTTGTCAGCGTGAACCATAATTCACTATACAACACTTGTCTATTTCGCACAATTCCTGATGAGACACATGGTTTCGGGCCGACGTTAACGTAAAGTGGAGGAATCGTTAAGTTGATAAATCGACTGTCGCATTATTGGCAAATATCAGCATGTGCTAACATGCACGCAAAAAACGGAATGGAGCTGTTACATGGGATGCTGAAAAACGAAACCAATGCTAATTAGTCAAGGAGCCTGATTGTTGCTCTAAAATTACGTTAGGCTGGCGACTGGCATCAAGGAATTTTTTTCTCTTCGACACTGTTGGATCATTTTGGCATCAATCATGTAGAGTTATGTTAAAAAAAAACAGGAAGGAAAAGAATATGCAAAATATTTTTGGAAAAAACGTGTTGAAGAGTGAAGTGAACATCAATTTACGTTTTTACAGAGAAGCAGTTGCTGGATTTTAGAAAAATTGGCTCGTTAGAGTAGTAAAAAAGAGATTTGAGATTGCAAGAGAAACTGAATCTTTAACCTTCCGAATAACATTATTTGGTCTGCCCATTGAACCAAACTGTAAATGATATCAATACTTTCCAATATAAGCCAGTCATATACACAGACACACACACAGACACACACACAGAGACACACACACACACACACGAACACACACACACATATATATATATATATAGAGAGAGAGAGAGAGAGTGTGTGTGTGTGTGAAAGAGAGAGAGAGAGAGATTAGTATTAATGTCAGTGGTAAAGGTATAAATCCATATTCCTTTGCAGTATACCCTTGCCAAGTATTTTTTCCGAAAGCCTCCACACTGGTATGCTCCGATAGTTTACGGAGAAAATTGATGATTGTGCACTTGGGCAATTCACTCTCCCATAACTATCCTATAACTTAAGCAGTGGTAACAACATCACCCATTGTCAACTTTGAATGTGGTTATATATATACATATATATATATATATATATATATATATATATATATATATATATATATATATATATATATATATATATGTGTGTGTGTGTGTGTGTGTGTGTGTGTGTGTGTGTGTGTGTGTGTGTTTGGGTGTGTACTATGTCAAAGGAAGGGCCAAAATGTAGAACTTGAATCAGTTTGCGAGTAACATTTACGTTACATCTATTACATAGGTATATCATAATAAGTTGGTTGATGGTTTTTGATGGTTTGACTTAAGATAGGTTGGGGTGAGGATTTGGTTTCATGTATTTTTACATTACCAGATAGGTAACAGGTGCGTATTCTATAGCTATTTTTCAAAAGGTTTTTTTGAGTCAACTTTTGCCTTGTTGGCAGTAATAGGTTTGTTAGTTGATTGGTTGGATTTTCTCTTCTTTAGGACAACAAAACTGTTTGTTTTCTCGTCCTTTTTAAAACTGTTATTTCAGAATGATTCCGTGATCCATTCGCTGTTTTTCATAAGTTGTCCGTCAGGACCGTACTTGTTTGTTATTATTGGTGTATGTGTTCGCTTCAGCGTTAAGTATACGTTTAATTTCAGGATGAGATTATTTGCTATTTATCTTGTAGTTTCAGGATGCATTGGTATAGTAATTCATCTTTCCTTAATTATGATGACTTTGTTTTAGAGATGGCAGTTAGATCCTAAATTAAGTAAATCTTTTCAATTGTCAATAAGTTGTTGATCGGAGACGTTGGTAGAGTTGTTGAGGGAGTTTTGTTGGTGTATGGAACTTTTCTATAGTTTATTTAATTATCTTTATGGATGGCTTGTTTATGAGGATATTGGCGGCCTTTTATTGTGAGGAATGGTCAATTTTGTATTGTTTTTAGCTGTTGACGTTGCACACTTTGGCCTATCGTTGGTTTAATTTCTTTCAAGAACCAGGTTTCTTATAATTTCCCTGGATTTAGGAATATAGGAATACAGCGGAATTTCTGGCTGTTGGTATTGTACAAAGCTGCAGGGTCGTTTAATGAAAGTATTGTGCATTGCAGCAGCAACCCATCTTTCAAACATGTATTGTAGAAAAGTAAAGATTTTTTTGTCTTCCTATTTTTCTGTTGTTGTTCATAATTATTGGTTTGAATGAGTGTAAGAATTTTTCAATGTTTACCTTGTATCATTCTCATCTATTCCAAATACTTTTGACAATCACCGATCTTTTCCAAATGTTTTTGACGCTTCGTTTGTATCATTTTTTGTTGATTTTTAACGGTATTAATGTTATCACGTTTTAGTTTTGTCATTTTGGTTTATATTGAGTCGTTGATCTATTTGATTTGTTCTAGTAATGGAAGTTACTTAATTGTTTTTAGGAATTTCAGGATGTCGGCGACTATTTCATGGGAAATTTTGTTTATTTGCTTTTGATATATTCGAAGTCTTTTATGCCATTAGAGTTATATATGATTTGTGTGTTTTCCATGAGTATCTTCCGGATATTTGAGGAGGCAATCATGTTTTTGTCTTAAATGTTACAAGTGTAGCTAATCTTTGATAAATAACGTGTTAGTCTTCTATAAATTGTTGTTCATATCCTATACCTGTTGTATTATCGGAGGTACACTTTCCCAACAGGAATTAAAAAACTCTAATTAAAAAAGCTGCGCAAAGCAACGTTAGTTAATTTGCAATTTACAGTGACTTGAGTGAACATATGTGTGGAGTGTCTGGCATTTCTCCCAGGTTGAACAATGAATCATCTCGAAAAGTAACGTGATCGTGCTGCATCTGCTGAGAGATTAACAAAAGTTTTTGCAAAGCACGAGAAAGCTCTGGCCATTCAGTTGCTGCTCTCACTGGATTTGGTCCCTGGTCGACACTTTTGTTCCCAAAGATGAAGTCCAGCCAGAAAAGCCGTTGATTTCAGACAATAGAAGAAAAAACGCCACAAGAACCGCGTACTACACCTCAAAGGAATACCAGAATTAGAAAACAATATGCTACATATACATTGACGATGTATCGAGAAGGAGGGAACTATTTTTTAGATGCAAGTCCCAAGTTCGGTCTCTTTAAGACACATCCCACATATAAATCACCCCTTTCATTTGTTTACGATCAAGTGAACGTATTTTTCGGACAAAAGGGTGAAGTATTATCCTCTTGTTTGTAAACAACAAAATATTACAGAATAACGGAAAAAAATATTCCTTGTCTGACATTTCTTATCGATATAGAGATATATAATGTCCTGTGGTCAAGTGACCATATCAGCGATACTATCAGAACACTCCCAAGGGAAGGGCAGCAGACGTCCATCGTTAACTCAGGAGAAGGAAACTTCCGTTGAACCTGCTACTGTGAGAACTCGCTCTTGTGCGTGCAACCTCGATGGGCCACCATTTGAAGGGATAGGTGAGGCCTTGATGCAACCTACTGGTCCTATCAGAAGAACTAGGATGATTTAGTCTTCCAAAACAATTTTCAAAGGTTTTAGATGTTTGTCCTGTTTACATGTAATTATAATGCAAAACTTAACCATTACTAATTTATTATTGGTACGATCCTCATTTCAACGTTTCACCGTTTTTCCAGCTCCCGGGCGAGATCCGGACATTATGCTTCACCCAGTTGTTCGTTAGTACAGTCACGTAGAGAATATGACATTGATGATGCAGCCAGTCTTGAATCTCGAAGTCCCATTTTTTAAATAAATTTTTAAAAATAACCTATGGCTTGTGTTAATGGCATTTCTTTTTATGGAAGGGTTGCCTGGACTTCTACAAAAGAACTTCACCCCGTACAGAATCAATTACCACCAGTGAACAATAGAGGCTGACAAAACGGAGGTATGGCGGCAGACGATATCCTAATCACCCCTTTCCGAAACAAACCACTGAGTAAAAGCATATGGGGAGGAACAGCATCGTAGATATGAGGGTCATGTCAGTTAACAGAATTTCTCATGTTGCTATAAAAAAGAATCCTCTATCGTGTTGGTTACACCAGCCACACAAACATCTGCAATGGACGTGCAAATCTTCGTTTGCAAAGGTAAGCCATGATGACGTATAAATTATTATATAAAAGCCAGCCTTTTTTTTGATGGTGAAGCAGAAGGATATATAAAATTAAGAAAACTGTGCTGCGATTACGACGTTCAACCTGGTAGTTTGCTACCTTATGGCGTATTCGTTAAACCAAGGTTATCTGTCCAAACATATGGCGAAATTGAGTTACGAGTTAGGGACTGGCCAGGTATTTCAAACGACTGCTACTGATTACAGCATTACTTGCTCGCCATATCCAGTACTCAGTGAGTAAATACTTAAGGTAAGCAGTCAGTCAACATTTGTGAAGGAAATCATCAACTAAAGTCTTTACGCCTCGTGAATCTACAATATACTAATTTTCTATTAGTGTAAATCTACGATATATTTTCCTAAATAAAACGAAACAGTTGCTGAACAAAGCATTGCTTTAGTTTACATTTTAGTTTTAAAAGTTACCGAGGCATTAATTAACAATCAGCAGACTAATCTTAGAAAGAATAAAGATTCAAATCCCTAGAAAGTGGACAGCACGATGAGTGGCCGATGGCACAGATAGAGGCGGTCATTATGGTAAAAGAATTAGGAACATCTAAATTGTGCACGAAATAACAAATGAACAGCATTTGCATCTCAACAAGAGCCGTGAAACAGGAAAGATGCAAAAGAAGTAGTGTCAATAGAATTATCAGGCAATGATAAAGCTGCCTTATGACTGTAGGTTACGTATTCCCCTTTTGGTGCCAGAGGTTGCAGTCCTAGATTAGATGTAAGAGACGACTTCCAATGCCTATTTTTCTGTCAGACAAACGTTCCTTATATGGAAGCCCAGATGAACGAAAATTTCCCAAATCTTATGTTTGTACTATGCCCCCACCCAACGTCTACACTAAGCAAGTCTCAGTAAGTAATCAGAAGTAGAAGAGAAGGGAAAAATAATGCATTTTCAAAAAAAAAAAAAAAAAAAAGAACGTGACGAAAAATGAAAATGATGAAAAACAAAATTTTAAAAAGCAATGAAGGGGTGTGGAGGAAAAATAATCCTGACTTAAAATCAGGGCGAGAAAAAGGAAATGGCGAGGAAAGTACTATAAAGTATACCCGAAGAAAGAAAAGAAAATTAAGAAGGAAAAGGAAAAGTAAGAAAGAAAAAAAGATGGAACGTTAGGATTAAGAGAATAGAACATGAAAAGTACTAATAAAAGATAAGATTTGAAAATGAATTAAAAATGAAGTCCGGAAAGAATGAGGCTGAAACAATCGGAGAAAGAAGACTGTCAGAATAGAGAGGAAAAAATGAGGAAGAAAGTTCCCCGTCCCATAATAGTTATGATACTCATATATCCATTTCTTCAAGCAAATGTAACAATTATTATGGGACAAAAGTGATAGAATGCCTCAAAGAATACTATATTTGGAGAGAAGTGGAAAAAAAGCTTCATCTTTCTACCAACATAAATGTTGCATTTCACTGTAATGTTTCAACGGGCCAGTTTGCAAAGGTTTTTGTCTCAACTAAAAAGTGAGAGTGGAACAATCGCCGATACATATCAATGAATGCTATTATAGGTTTATCGTAGCCTTGCCCGGGCGCTGGTATATTCTTAATTCTGACGCTGTGGCGCTGGAAGATGCTATTTCCAAACTCTCGATTAGGTTATGGTCAATTCTGATGCCAAGGCACTTGAAGATGTTTATTCCAACGCCTCAGTGCTGAATTATACTGAATTTCAACGCCCACGCACTATTAGATGCTAAATTCCGAATATTGAGCACCGGCGGATGCTAGATTCCGACTCTTGGGTGTGGCTCCCATAAACTGGGAGATGCTAACATATGACGCCGAAGTACCAGAAGATACTTAATTTTGACGCGCAGGCACTGGTGATGGTAGATTATGACTGGCAAAGTAAGAAGCAGCTTTCCGACACCCAGGGTCTGCAATATAAATTCTGACTCCCTGGACCTTCGATGCCAGGGTACTGAATAATCCTCAACTTCAATGCTCAGCCACAATGCTCGATTCTTACAACCGGTAATGAAAGATTATAAATTTCAACATCGAATAACCTAAATGTTTTTAACTAATTGGATGTGTCAGCGTGGCCTTGTGATAAATATCGCTCATCTCAGGCAGGTCCATACACAATCCTGCATACATTCTTGCTTTATTTTTTCACTCATGTTGTCCGATTTTAGCTTTGTTTTTTTACCAGGGAACGCCGGGATTCCCTGCTAGCATAACAGAAGGCGAAGAATAATATTAGAAGAAGAAGAAAAAGTGTAATATTTATAGCTGGACGTCATATAATGCCGTGATGAAAGATGTGCAATGGCCATAACCAATGGTCGGCATCGCTCGTTATTAGTCTTATCGGCAAAATTGCGAGCGACAAGGCCAATGTCTTTTTGATAAGCGGCAGTCATAACACTACAAAGCAAGACTATCATGGCATAAGATGATGGAAAGAAACGGATAGGAACGCCATGTCCATACGCATATATATATATATATATATATATATATATATATATATATATATAAATATAAAGAGAGAAAGAGAGAGAGAGAGAGAGAGAGAGAGAGAGAGAGGAACACACACACACACACATACACGCTCGCACACACTTACATATACATAGAGATAGATATGTGTACATGTGTGATGTCAGTACGTGTATATGTGCGTATATACTTTCCCCCTGACCAGTGATAGGTTTGTATACAAGAGACCTGCACAATTTTTTCATTTCTTTGCGTTAATATCCTCTGCTGGACGAATGCCCTTCTCGTTTCCTTCCATGTCGACCGTGATTGCACAGCTCTCTGCCAAGTCTTATCATCAGACCTTTTTATCTCACCCCTCCATTTTGTGTCTGAACTTTTATTATAGTCCTAACTCGGGTCCATGTTTTTTTTTTCAATCTCAAGGGTCATCCTCTGCATCGCCCTCTTCATGATCCTTTATGTTTTGTTAATTTCCACAAGTCATTGCTCATTGACAAAGTGCTCTCCGATATGACTCTATTCATAACAAATGCTTTCAAGTCAATCGTTATATGTCGTTTTATTCCTTTTTCATAGCCCCCTCCTAAATTTATTAGCTGAAATTGGTGAAGGTATTCGTCGATCTCTCCCAAAGGCTCTTCCTGTATTCTTATCGTCTTTTTTTGAGCTTTGAGAACGTTGAACATTACATTTGCCTTCGTTCTGTTCATATTTTTTGACTCTTATCATCGTAATCAACCTACATGTTTCTTAATTTTGACGTCAACGAAACGTCATCAACGAATTTGAAGTAGTTTAAACATTCTTCTGGCTCGTATTTGACGGTTCAGGTGATATTCTTTTCCCTTGTCTCACTTCTTCTCTTATCTGTAACTTGTTTGAATCTTTATGTAGTCAGATTATGACGGTGCCATTTTCGTATTGGTTCTGAATGACTTGTTTGTAATTCTCGTGAACACATTGTCCTCGCATTGATTTGAAGGCAATCTTCTCCTGAGTCAAATGATTTTTATAAATTTAAGAAACCCAAACAGAATGGTTTGTTATATTTTAACGATTTCCGACTTGTTGATTATTTCATATAGGCGATTAGTCACTTCTGAAAATGGGATTTAACCACGCTAACAGATTGACTGAATCTAATCGACAGTGTCTCTTATTTCGTACTAATTTGAGTGATTATTTTAAATATATCCGGTAGTAATATAACAAGATGTTGCTGATGTGCTGATTATATATATATATATATATATATATATATATATATATATATATATATATATATATATATATATATATATATATATATATATATATATATATATATAGATAGATAGATAGATAGATAGATAGATATATATATAGGTAGCAAAATACGTTGAAAAAGTTAGTCTTTACGGGAATTCAGGATGCGCATGTGTGAGCTTGTTTGTTAAAACATGGATCATTAGTTTCAGCAGGAATTACTTTTGTGGTCAGTTGACCAGTCACCGAGTAACCTATAAAATAGTATAGCCTGCTTAGTCAATCAACGGCAAATTCAAGCTCAGCCGTCTCTTATCATTGGTTAACTCTTCAAACACAGACGCCATGATGGCTCGGGGTTGAGGAAGGAGGTTTAATTGTTGTTGGCAGTCAGGAAGGTGAGTGCTTAGCATTCATATCTCCCCAGTACCCGGATGGTTTGGGAGCGGTAGAATTGGTAATGGACGAGGTATTGAGTCGAGGATAGTAGGAGACACACACGTCTCTCCCAGCTATTGCAAGTATGAGATGATGTGTCCCTTGTTTCCCTGCATACATATGAAATCTTTGTTCGTTTTTAACTTGTTTTTTTTTTTATATCTTTCTTTATCTCTTTGCCCTCAACTTGCATGTCTTCTTTTCCTATTTTACCCGCCGTAGACTTGACCCAGACAGATAGAGAACAAGAAAGAAAAATACGAAGGTGAATACCAGCTAAGATCTACTCGTCAAAAATTGGAAAAAAGTAAAAACATAGGACAAATGAATATGAATAAATATAAACGGAGAATAGAACAAGCAAAGAAATAAAAATAGATAAATGAAACCGAGATCTGCACACTTGAAAAGATGCTATCGTACTGAAACAGCAAGCTAAGTTTTAGAGCGACTCATG
>OY735201.1:24717886-24727886 GCA_963457665.1 Thysanoteuthis rhombus
GGAAAGACCTTTGGCCAGTAGTGGACTTATCATGATGGATAATGAAACTCAATGGATACAGACGATGTGAAACCTTTGCCGTTCTTTTCATCAAAATTATACACACACAAACACAAATACATAAACATACAGACACATACAAATGCACTCACATGCACACCCACATATTCATTGAATATATAACTGAAAAGTGTCTGTTATTGTGTTCATCTATCACGTTACAAAAAAAGTACCTAAATATGAGTGTTGCCCTACTAAAATTGACAGGCCAACTCAAATAACCAGAGAGGAGAGGAGGAAACATAGTTTTCAGAAAAATATATTCGAATGGGTCATAAAGGGGTGTTTTTAGTTACCATGTGACCACGATGAAATAAATCCAACCGTCAAGGCATCCGAAGTGAAGGAAAACAATTCCTCTCGGTAAAGGGTCAAAAGAGACGAGAGACCTTTCCATCTTTTAAGGTGTCAAAATTGAACGGATATTTTTCCCCAAACCAAGGGATCAGAAACCAAAGGGCAATTCCTCTTTAAGTAGTTGAAAGGGAAACTCTTCGTCGGGTTCTTGAGGGATTGAATCGGAATGAGATTTGCCCTCGTTTAAGAAAGAGATAAACATTTCCCTTTCAAGGTTACAAAAGTGAGAGAAGACTTTATACCTCTTTAAGGTGTCTAGAATGAACTGTACACTCCCTATTTCACGTAACAAAAATGAAGGAGATTTTTTTTCATGAATCAAAACTGAATCAAAATATTTTGAGGAAAAACATTTTAAACGTTTTAGAGCAGTGTGTCTAGTTATAAGGCAACTATAATGCAAAACTAGACGTTAAATATGTACTTATCTATCTCATCTTATAAATATCCAAGTGAAATGTATCTGTTTGTATATTTGTCTTCCACGCTGTAAAAAGTACCTAAACATTGGTGCGGCCCAACAAAATTTCCCCATTTTAACGACTCAACAATGAAAGTAAACCTCACTTTCAAGTGGTCAAAAGTGAAGGGAAACTTTTCTAGCCTATTGAAAAGTCAAATTGGAGGGGGACTTTCCCATCGTGCAAAGGGTCTGAGGTGACGGTAGACTTTCCCCTTTCAAGGTGACAAAAATGAAGGCGCCATTTTTTGTAAATCAAAACTAAATCAAAATGTTTCAAGGAAAAACATTTTTAAACGTTTTAGAACGTTGGATTCAATCTATAATGTATCAATAATGCAAAGCATGACATTTACTTTTATATATATATATATATATATATATATATATATATATATATATATATATATATATATATAGATAGATAGAGAGAGAGAGAGAGAGAGAGAGAGAGAGAGAGAGGGAGAGAGATTGATAGATAGATAGGTGAGCAGATGAATGTCAGTCCGTGCGTTTGTCTGTCACGGCACAAAATGTGACGAAACATTGGTCGAGCCCAACCAAATTTGGCATGCCTACTCAATAGACCTTGAGGTGGGTGAAACAAAAACTTTCAAGAGAAATATTTTAAAATGATTTTAGAGGAGTATCCTATTAACAATGTGACTGTAATGTTAAAATCGAACTTACTTTCCCTCAGTGTACATATCTTCTCATGTTATATGATAATAATTAATTCTTCAAAAGGCTTAAGGTGAGGGACCCCTTTGAAGTATCAAAAGTGAGAGAGACATTCCCTCAATTTC
Organism: Thysanoteuthis rhombus; assembly: GCA_963457665.1. Lineage (NCBI taxonomy): Eukaryota > Metazoa > Mollusca > Cephalopoda > Oegopsida > Thysanoteuthidae > Thysanoteuthis > Thysanoteuthis major. The sequence goes on from OY735201.1 coordinate 24,719,570, forward strand.
AACTTTAAAAAACTGGTTTGGAGAAAAAAAAGTGATTTAAACACTTGAGAAGGGTCCAAATTATTATGTAATTATCGTGCAAAACTAGACCCCTACTTCACGTTCAGTAAATTGAACATGTGTTGATTCAATGTAAATTTTAATTTTTAGCGTGGTTTTCTTCCCTTGACAGAACTTCTTCCATTGTCTAATCAAACGCTGAAAGAAAAATTGAAAAAAAACAAAAAATGAAATTGAAAATAATTTTGCTTTTCACTTTTGGAAGAATTATGAAAATAAATTGTAAATGATTAGGGATATCGGCAGCAAGATATCGATGCCCTGTTTTGAAAATATAATTGAATTCAAGAAATCATAAAGAATACATTAGAACAGGTCTGTTCCAGTCAAGGTTTAGTTTCTTTACTTTTATTATCGACGAGAAAACAATACATTGTGGTTGATTATTGACGCTTATCTGATAAGTTAGCAAATTTTCATGTTGTTTTTTTTTCATCAGGTGTTTATTTCTTGCCAATTTCATTCCTGCCATCATAGTGCTGTAAAACATTTATTTTCTTTGGAGACTAAAATCAAGGGCAAAAGTTTCAACAGAATGATTATGTGGATCGGCCTCCCACACACTGAAATGGATATTTTGCAAGGAACTAATTACAAAAACCACCAGTGAATTCACATTTCCTTAAATTACTTCGAGAATCCAGGGTCTTGTAGCAAACTAAGACGACAATTTGCTCGTTGCTTCTGCTCACTTAGAATATAATAGACCTCAAGAGAATTCTTTAATTCTTCATAATCGAATAAGCATCTTTTCGCATTAAGGATGTTATTTTCATTTTTTTTGCCACTTTTATTGCTGATTTAGCAACTAAGACGTTCCCTAGACACATAAAAATTATGAGTGGAAGTATAAACATACTGTACCAATTGAAAAGTATTGATATCAAGTTTATCACAAATGCGTTTCGCTGGTTATCCTTGCAAGATAATGGCCTCCAATAAACATATTCCTATCATTAACATTACTAGTATACCAGTGGAAGTCCCAAGAGAGTTAGCAACTAAAATATCAATCATCATTATTCTTGCATATATATTTCTGCAATCAAAGTATATCATTTTCGTCAAGTAATTCATTTCCTATGAAATGTATATCTATTAACTATCATAGCACAAGAAGACGAATGAAACGTTATAGATATTAGTTTTTGGTGGGGGACTAACGAAAAATCCCTCGGTTTGTGCAAAAATAATAGTGTTTTTGTTATGTAAGTCTTTGATGTTTATCTTGGAATAAAGTATCAATCGACTACGTTCATGGATAATGCCATTTTGAAGAATTGCTCTATCAAAGCTGGGCGTTTTCTTTTCACAAATTAATCTGGTTTATTTGAGACTGTCAAATCAAAAATGGAAAAAAGCAAAGTTGTGTAATTTCGTTGTGCAAGTTCAAAATAGGATGTAAAGTAATGGACATTATTATCAACCAGGGCCCAGGGACAGCCAAAGAGCGCACAACTCTACATAGGGTTCCAAAAATGTTAGAACGGAGACGGGAGCCTTAAAAACGTGGACGTTCTTCAGTGATTGACAACATCCAGTTGACAGCCATTATTGAGGTGGATCCATGCAAAACAACTCGAGAGTTTGCACAGGAATTAAACATTGACCATTCAGTTGTTCGTCTAAGGAAAAGTAGAAAATTAGACCTTGTAGAAATTGAACGAAGTAAGCTATGAAATTTTCCTTTACTCAACTTGGCAAGACCTTTCTTCAACAGACGACCACTTTTTCAAACATTTCAATAACTTCCTGCAATGGAAGATCTCCAACAACCAAACCGATGCTCAAAACACATTGGGAGGATTTATTGATTCGTAGACCCCAGATTTTAACGCTTGTGGAATGAAATGACTTAGTTCTAGTTGTTAGAGATGTGTAGATTCTGAAAGTTCTTATTTCAATTGATAACATTCATATGAGACTGAGATATACTGTTTTGAAACTGATAGAGAAAAACTGCAATTATTTTAGCACCGACCACTAGTTGATAAGCATTGCATAGTTCGACACAGGGCACAATAGAGTGGAAGTAAGAAAAATGTATCGCACCAATAAAGGCACTTACCTACTTCTAATATCAGCTTAGGGAATCCCGGTTTTTCGCTATCCTGAATCAAACACTAACAAGTTGGCAAATATGTAACTGTTTCAGCCAGAAAGCAGGTAACCTTTTTTTTTAGCAGGCACTCAGTGAAATAACAAGTGACTGTCATTAGAATATCACTTTATTCCATACATGTACATAAGTTTTAGATCAATGCCGATGATAAGCGGCTTTTTTTTTCATATGTATTAAGAAAAAGTAAAAGTTTTTTTTATGGAAATGTAAATTGAAATTCGAATACATTCTGGTAGAACTAAGATAATAAGATATAAAAATACATCAAGTGCCACATAGAGACCTGTGATGTGTCACTGCTGACACTCTTTTCGTCTCTGCCCTAAAGCAAATCACTTTCAATAAGAAACTTACACTTTCATTGATCTTTATCTAAACAAGAAATTAATGTATTTGGAATCAGGCATCTATGAATGTGTATCACCAACTAAATTGGATTTGTGGGCAAACGAAGGAAGTTTAAATGATTCTACTAATATAGAAGTGTTTAGTCGCATGCTTACATTGTTTCGTTTATGGGTACACTATTTACATGATTGTTTGAAAAGATATTCGTAAAACCCCTGAAATAATCCTGTGGGCTTATGCAAGAAAAATCTGTGTCATTATCACAGTATTTAAATATTTACTTGATGATTTGTATGTAATAATTTTTTGCAACAAAAGTGAATGCCCATTTTAAGAAAAAAAAAAAAGATTCAAAACAAGTAGTAGGCTTATATTTGGTGGGTTTAAACATGGCGGGGTTGTTTTCAGGATTTTGATGTGCACCGAAAAAAGATATTATTTAAGTTCTATTGACTTTCAAAGCATGATTTTGAAAATATAATAATAAGCATAAAATTCTCCCTTATATTTAGCATGATCAAATATTAAACACATCCCTGGGCTTGCAGGGATTTACCCCTATTTTATATGTACCCCGTGGAGAATGGCCAACATATAGTAAATTGTATTCTTGATCTCCTAAGATCATAACGTAGAGACCCACCAGAAGATTCAAATGTGTCAACTCCTTCGAGTTCCTACTGTAGGGCCAGGAGTATAAAGACCCCTGTATTTCCTCAACTTGTGATCTCTCCGTGTGATGTTAGGTTAGATTATCTCTTATGCACGTTGCAGGGTCCTTATTTTGATGGTAAATCTTTTGATTAAGTTCAACGTTCCAGTTCAATCGGCGAAGGTGAATTCGTTGGAGACCACACTTTTGTTCACCTGGCAACGATTGTTAGAGTTTGGTTGGGAAAATGTTCCTAATCAGCCTCATCCAGTAGATATAGCACATTCGGATTCCCAATTATTCAGCTTTTTGCAAAATTATGCCATTGAAAGAAAAATGAATTTCATGGAAAATTGCAAAAGGCACCAAGAGCAGTTGTTCACTGCGAATTCTGGGAGGAAAGAATTATAACGTAGCCTGAACGATTCCAGAGAATGGTTGAACCAAGGGTGTAGTTAGAGATGTTACCCCCACCCTTGGAACTCATTACATCACTTCATAACCTGGGGTCGCGGACTTAGTGTGCTAGTAACGATCTAAAACAAAAATATCAGAAGCAGAGACATATTTAGAGATTTGAGGATCTGGGTGGGGGGCTTGGCTCCTTGAAGGAACCTATTCCAACTTTAGGGAGATTTGTCTTGCATAATATGAGTAGGAATACAGTAGATGATATACTATTATTAAAGCTGTTGGTTTGAAACCACCCTTATCAAATGAATTAACGCCAAGGAAAGTGTCTCTAATTTTTACTTGAACTAAATGTACTTTTTTTTGATTTCTCAGTCATTTTTTGTTTCATTTTTTTCACCATTGCGACAGCCACTCTTAAACACGACATTTGCCCTCCATTAACAAGAATCATATAACGTTACATTTTTATCAGCAACAACAAAATAAAAGAGAAAAGAAAAAGAAAAGAAAAAAGAAGGAGAAAAAGAGAGAGAAAGAGAGCGAGAGAGAGAGAGAGAATGAATGAATGACGGAGTGAGTGAGAGAAATACAGAAAGTGACTGGCATAAAGATGCTCTGTATGAATTAAACGTTCGCAAGAATTCTGAAATCGGAGCCGGCATATATGTAGGCTAATATTTACCGTAAGCTAAAGGCGTAGGTTCACCAAACTCCACCCAGAAAAAAAAAAAAAAGTCATTCATCAGTTTTTTTTTCCAACTTTGACCTTTTTAAAATCATTTCCATGCTGCAGAATTGCTAATAAAAATATTTAACCTAAAAATAGCATCTTTGTGGGTACGGGTATATACGTCTGTATATGTGTGAGGGAGTAGGCGCGTGTCACGAATGCTGTACGCGTCCAAAACTTCTGGAAACCATCAACAAATACTGTCAACATTGACATAGTCAACATCAACGTAGGTCTCTTCAGTTTATGAGTTGGTCTTGCAAACTGGCTATCTATACCTAACAAAATGCGAGAGAAGTGATTTATTAATTGATCACCCCCTTTTCCCAATTTTTCATTGATTATCCTCAACACGGCATGCTGTCAAAAAACGTTGGTAACGTGATGGTTCCTTTCGAGTAACTAACCAAACCTGTTTGACGTAGAGTTTTGCACAAGCAATGCGTTACTGCGACTTATCAAGAGAAATGTCTGAATTTCTTTTCGTTTTTGTGGCATTTCAAGATCACGAAAGATTCGATATCAGTTGTATTTAAATTGCAAACGGATGAGGAGGGGAAGTTTATTGAAAATAGAAATACCAGTTTGATATATATAAAACAAAATGATAGATGTGTCCATACATCTCTGTTAAACGGTTTCCGGTCGGTCGGTTGGTCGTTTGAACCCAGTTATGTTAAAAAAAAACAGAAATGGGAAGGGAGGAGAGTTTCAATTTCATTAAAATGTGTGATGTCATCAAAAGTTGTGTAGTCATTAAAAGGTATTGTATTATTGAAAGTATATCATCCCAATCATCTTTCTGACCAACTGCTAGTGATGTCATAATAGCATATCCGAGGCCCACATTTCTGTTGGAAAAGAAGCTAAAAAAATATATACATATCTATATATAAAACAACATAAATGGCCATTTATTATTTTTTATGTAAATAATTTTTTCCGTACAGCAATATTTTAAAAAGTACGATTTGACTCAAAGGAAGACTTGTCTTTTTCCTCCTCCTCTTTCTGCTACTACTACCACTGCGAACGGATTTTTTTCTCGTCCAAACACACCAGTCTGGGACGGTTCCTGGGTTTTGGGCTGGGGTTGAGGTCCAATTTCTTTTTAATCCATTTGTCTAATAAGACGTTGGATAGACTGATGGTTTTGTTTTTAAGGTTAATATATGATTACTTTGGATTATTTATGTTTTTTTTTTCTAGCATAGCCTGACGCGGCTAATCTCGCTCATGACTCACCAGTGAATACATGAGTGCCCATACAACACGGTATAGGGGAAAACCCCCTGAACTGAGTTTCGGGAATATGGACTATACATAGAATCTTGTATCTTTGCGACTAGGAGTTTTTCCAAATAATAGAGTTTCGACCAAATATTCTTATTTAAGTTGAGGGTTTAATTTACGATGTAAGTTCTGCTAAAATAATCCCTTAGTCCTTTAATCGAAAATTCAATATTTTTAGTGATCACTGTTCAATAAAATACCCAACTTGTTCATTGATCACCCCTTTTTCCACTTTTTTAATTCACCCCCAACATGGCTTGCTGCCAAAAGACCTTGGTCATGCGACAGTGATTAGCCAGACTTATTTACATTAACGTTTAAATCAGTTTTGATTCTTTATTGAATCTATGTATTAAATCTCGGATCAGCACTAAGGTCAGCGGGCCTACAGTAGAACATTGCTTTGCCGGTGACCGCAAATAGTCTTAAGACAGCTCTGACCTAGTGAGTTTTGACACTTTATCCAAAGATTCTGAATTGTTGGGATGGAAATGACATCATATAGAATTAACTAGTTTACTCATGACGTTAAAAATGACGGCATGTATGCTGTTTATTGATACATATTGCATCTCATATACGTGGATTATAGTGATTTACATCAAGTGGACTCAGAGAATTGAATGCAACTAAATATTTTTTCATTATTTCTTATATATCTTTTATCATTAATTTCAGCATTTTTACTGCGTTATCGGAACATGAAATTCCATTTTACTACATCATCATATGTTAACTTACTTAATGATAATGTAGAAGAGTTGCGTTCCTTAGCATGGCTGAGGACAAAGGAATAAATACGCATGGCGTATTGTTATGGTTAGATGCTTCAAAGGCATTTCTTTATTTCAGGAATAGCTACGAAAACAATGATGTTATTTAATGTCATCACTTGTGTGTAGGAGTGTGTTTATGTGTCCCGACGTGTAAACATCAGAAGTATCAGATTGAGATATGTGTCACAGATATGTCCAGATTGTGTTTAGTTTTGACCCTGGGGTTGTTATAGGCAGGTTAGGATCGGGCTGAATTGATACTGGAAAAAACAAAACGTGTAATTATAATACAAACGAATAACCTTTTGTCACAGTCATAACAATCGGAGATGTTTTACCTCTGTTTTGCTGGCAATAACCATTATATGAGCTAGGGCAGTACCCGCTATAAACGTGCATACTTTGAAAAAATACGGACTTTATGGTGTGTGGATCAGCCTACCATAACAGTCATTTAAAATGATTTCCTGTCTGTTGTACGAAACTACAACTTCGAAGTATTTCGACTACTTCTCCTCAATGTTGCCAATTTAGAAATTTTCAATCGAAATTTTGATAGATTTGAAGAGAGAAAGTGAAGAACTATATTTTATAGAACCTATGAAGGAAGATGTACATTTATATTAGATATCCCTACGATCTGGTGAATGTCAACTTCTTACAATGGCCTGTTGTGGAGTAATTGGCAGACAGAGAGACAGAGAGACAGGAATGCTCACACAAAACTCACTCACACACACACACACACACACTTATATATATATATATATATATATATATATATATATATATATATATATATATATATATATTGTAGCCAGATTGCAAAAAGTCACATTTATAAATGGGCGTAATTTTTCCCCCAAATATTCTGCGCATATTCAATTAATTTCCAGGTGGGTATATTTACGATTCCTCTTTGGTCTACACGTAGTGATATGCCATTTGAAAAAGTATGAATGTTTCACGTATATCTAAAATCAATTCGGAATACAAAATGTATTTGTATTTTGTATATGATAATTTTGATGTAGGAAAGCTGTAAACATACAGTCTTGGATTATTTCATTTCAAATACATTACATCACCAGTCGTTCCTATGTCACTGGTATTTCAATCCGTCGAAGAAGCTGTAAGACAAGGTGATACGAGCTGATCCCAAATCTTCACAGCCTGCTCCAAGATGATATTCCGAAACCTAGAATGGACAAATAAAAGAATCAGAATAGACTGCAACTACTAAAATAATCTTAGATTTGCTGAAGACACGTCCCTTTTGCTGAGAATCTCTGTGATCTTCAAATAATGCTAAACAAAAATGGAGAAAGCCAGAAAATTAGTCTTTGCATGAACTTAAACAAGTATCATGTACAACAAATATGTTGAAGGCAAAGACATAACCATCAAAATCGAAATGTCGGGCTGGAAGAAGTAGACCATTACGTCTACCTAGGTCAACGAATCGCTCTGAAATCATTTGGAGAAAGAATGAAGTGAAAAATTACGCTAGTTTGGCAATCTTTTGGAAGAACAAGTGCAACCTCCAAAAACAAGAAAATCTCATCAGTCCAATGCATTTTTCAGATACCCACCTATGGAGCCGAAAAATGAAATTGGAAAGTTGGTCTCCCTGATGGTCATTTTACATCAAGTAAAGATTAGGGGTAATGTGGTATTAGTGGATTTTTGTCGTTAATGACAACATGCATGAAAATAGTCAAAAAAAAAAATACTTGGATAGAAGTAGATGTTTCAGATACTATATGAAAGACTAGATTAAAATAAAAAGTTGCTTAGTTGCATGTTTGTAGGTAATCTAACTTTTTTTGTATTTGTAATCTAATTTAGCCCTTTGTGTTCTTTCTTACAGACATTTCGTATGAAGAAGTAGGGGTATTGGAGAGATCTGAAAGATTTCTCAA